>ML106653.1:23297-46087 GCA_003697995.1 Taxidea taxus jeffersonii | reverse complement strand
TGAAAAGAAATCCTTCCTGACTCCAGAAAGTACATTTTGAAAATTTCTAGCCATCTTCAGTTATTCTTACCCCTCTCCTTCTTGCCCTGTGACTTGACTGGGAGTCACCTTGAGGGCCCACACCCCCAGATAACCCACCAGCTACCAGGAATACATTCAGTTTTTGTCTTGACCTAATTTCACTCCAAATTTGAGAGCCCTTTGGTATCTTAGGAAATTTTCAGTCACTTATCAGGAGTCTCAGATGTAGGTTCCCATTGCAGAGAAATTATAGCTTCCCTAGTTACAATAAAATACTTCCAAATGGCCAGCATCTAATTAGGCACTAATTAGAGTGAATTCTCACCTACCAACTATAGGAATCAGTCAGATCCCCTTCCTTCTCTATGGCTATGAGCTAGGGAGCCAGACTGCCTGTTCAAATCTTGTTCCCTTGGGCAAACTCGCTATGCCTCAGTTTCCACATCTGTAAGAGGAAAGTAATAATGGTTCCTAATTCATGATTTTCTCATGAGGAGTAAATGAGTCCATATATGCTGGACACTTAGCACAGCATGTGGTACCATTAAGTACTTGATAAATAATAGCTGCCATTGTTATTATTATTCCATTACTTTGGCCCAATTTGGTAAAAAGTCTTCCTCTCAAAGTGCTGTCACAGCATTTGTATCATCCCTAAAAGACAATAACAAATATCACATTACCCCCCACACGAGAACAACAGCTTGACTTCCAATATGGATACTTCGTAGGGAAGTTACTCTGATCAACCACTTCCCCACTGCTTACTGGTCCTTATGAACCCAAAGAAGCTTCCGAGTCAACAGAAACATTCAGAAACAAAGAAATTTTTTCCTTTCACTGGACCTGCTTCTCCAATTCTGACTCCTCTCTGACATCTCCATTTGAGTTCAGCCTCCAAGGAAACAAGCTTCATCTGACCTGGTGAAGACTGATGGCAGGGGACATCCCTGATGTGCAGGAAGAATCAAGTGGGGGTTTAGTGCTGGATCCTGGTATATCCCTTCCTAGAAGACCCCATCCAATCCCGTCTAAGCTCCCCTTGGTGCTGCTCTTAAAGGACAGCTGGTCCCAAAGGGTCTTCTGATTGAGTGTGATGTTCTTTGTGGCGTTGGTTTCCAGGGGTTTGGGAGCATATGGCGAGAAGCAGAGTTGGGCCTTATTCTCAAAGAAAGGATTAATTTGAGATCTAGTTTTCGCACTGGTTTGAGACAGGGCTTGCTTCCCTATCCTTCCAAACCAGGATAAGGGAGATAAAGAAAATGGTGCTCTAGGAAAGCTAATCTTCCATTTCTGTGAGAGGTGGGCTGGAATAGATAGATCTGAAGATAGGGAGATGGTCCAGGAGAGAGACAAACAGGCCTGGGCCAGGTGGTGCCAGCCATACACATGCAAAGGCAAGAATAGATGTGTTTCAGTGCATTCAGCTTACTATAATGAAATATCACAGACTGGATGGCTTATAAACAATGGGTGTTTAATGGTGACAGTTCTGGGGGCTAGAAATCCAAGGTCAGGATGCCAGTGAGGTCAGGTTCTAGTGAGGGCCCTCTTCTAGGTCACAGTCCTCTCACTGTATCTTGTGTGGCACAGGGGCTTGGAAGGCCTGTGAGATCTCTTTTATAAGAGCACTGACTTCAGCCATGAGGACCAAATCCTAATGACCTAAGCACCTCCCAAAGTCCTTACCTGCTAATATCATCACCTTTGGGGGTAGGATTTCAACATACGAATTTTATGGGACACAAACATTCAGACCATAGCAAAATGAAAGGTGGTTGCAAGGAAGAGCAATTTGAACCACTAGCTGGCTGGCTGAATATGGGGGAGGGGACAAGGGCCAGTTAAGAAAATCTAGGTTTGGGACACCTAGGTGGCTCAGTTGGGCATCTGCCTTTGGCTCAGGTCATGATCCCAGAGTCCTGGGATCCAGGCCCACATTGGGCTCCCTGCTCAGCAGGGAAGTTTGCCTCTCCATCTGCCTCTCCCCTTGCTCATGCTTTCTCTCACTCAGTCTCTCTTCCTCAAATAAAAAAATAAAATCTTTAAGAAAAAAGAAGAAAAGGAGAAGGATGAGGAGAAGAAGAAGAAACAACTCTAGGTTTAAGTCTGAGTGGTTAAAAAACTCTATAACTAGGAGGAGTGCCTGGTGATGTGGGAGCTGAATGATTATCTGGTGTTTGGTGACGTCCTCCTGTAAAGATTCAGGCAGTTCCAAACTAGGGATAAAGAAAGCAATCCTAGGGGTAGGAACTGAGATTTCAGAGTAACACATATCCATCATGAAGTTGTGAGAATAGGTGTCTTCTCAAAGGGAAAAGACATAAAGAGAAAAGAACAAGAAGTTGCCATCCAATACTGAGGAAGCTTCTCTTATCAGGGAAGAAGGGGGAATGAGGACTAGAAGTAGATGGAAAAGGAAAAGTCCAAGAAGGAAAAGGTGTTAGTTAGGGTTTTTTAGGGAAAGAGAACCAACAGGATGTGTACCTTATAGAAAGAAATTTATTTTAAGGGATGGGCTCACATGATTATGGAGGGTGACAAGTCTGAAATCTGCAAGGTAACCTGGAAGTCTAGGGTCCTGGGGAAGAGCTATGTTGCAGTTCAAGTTCAAAAGCCATCTTCTGGCACAATTCCTTCTTGCTCAGGGACTCTCAGTCTCAAAGTCCTTCAATGGATTGGGCAAGGCCTACTCAAATTGGGTGTGTGGGGGTGTAATCTGTTTCACTCAAAGTCCACCAGTTTAAATGTTAATCTAATTCACAAAATACCCTTATAGAAATATCCAGAATACTGTTTGACCAAATATCTGGGCACTGAGGCCCTGCCAGTCAACACATAGAATTCATGATCCCCAGAAGATGAGGACATAAGTCCAAGGAGACCACGGATAGGATTTTAAGATTGATAATGATGATTGAACATGAGCACTACCTGAGAAGCCTAGGATTACATCCTTTGGATTCCACATCTGTGATTCATTGCTAACCACCTTTCTCCTCCTTTTAAGTGTATGATAGTGGTTAAGAGCATGGGCTTTGTGTTTAAAAAAAAAAACAAAAACAACTCTGGGAGCCCATACCGATTCAGCCATTACTTTCTGTTACCCCTCCCTGCACAAATCACTCTCCCTCTCGGGGCCTCAGTTTTCCCAACTCTAAAATAAGGATAATTGTATCTATTTCTTCAGATTACTTTGAGCATTAAATGAAATCATATTTTTGAGTATCTACTACATACTAACTACTTGATAAAAAGTAGTTTATAATCTTTAAATTAATTAGATTCTTAATAGATTAATAGTATCATTATCTTGATCATTATTGCCTTCATCTATCCCATATTCTGAGGACACAGTTTAGAGTACAAGGATTAAGAGGAATAGATTGAGGATGAAAGGAGTCATTAAAGATGGAAGGAGGAGTAAGGAAAATTGTGTGTGTGCACTGGCTTGCAGACCTGGCTTTCTACCCTCCAACACAGTCCTGAGACTTGAACACTTATAATTCATTCCCTCTCCTTTACAAGCAAGGAAACATTTTCCGCACTAATGCACTATCTTCTCCCAACACTTAGTTCAGTAGTAGTCAGAACTAGAAAGCAGAACTTTTTCCTCTACTCTGTGCCTTTGTCACCAAATCAGTATGTTCCAAATTCCCATGGTTTAGCCCTTGATTTTGACGCTGCATTTCCTAAAAAACTTTCAGAGAGAATGAGGGTCATAGTGGACCACATCCCTCCCTTCCCCGAGCAGTGCTGAGTTATATGAGGAGTGAGCAGGTGTGGCCCTCACACCACACAAGGCAGGCATGAATTCTGACTCTTACATTTTACTCAGGGTTCCCTGAGAGTCAAAACTATCTTTCATTTTTTTCTTTCAGCCCAGTGAAACAGGGGTTAACGACTTTGTCCAAAGAAACAAAAGACTCAAATCCAATTAAAAAGATCTCAAAAACAACTCAGGCATAAAGAGTGTTCCAGAAACCCTACAATTGAATTTTTTTCATTGACAAATGATCCTGCCATCATTGTAGATAGGGTAACATATCTAATTCCTATAATTCTATATCCGTAACCGAAGCCTGCAGGAGATGCTTTGATGGAAAGAAAGATCAATGGCACTGAAAGGAACATATTCCACTTCATTCCCTCTCTCTGAATTCAATTTCTCACCAGGTACTCTGATAGCTTCCCTCTTCCACCCCTGCCTGAAGCCAATTCTCATTTATCCAACCCTAATGAAGAACATGAAGCTGATGGATTCACCAAACATCTAACCTAGTAAAGACCTCAGCCATCTCCCCCAAGCAAACCTCTTCCTCTTGGCAAATTTGTCTGATGTTATCCATCCAGAAGAGAAAAACAAAACAAAACAAAAACAAAAACAAAAACAAAACTGGAAAACGACCATACAGAGAAGAGGACTGAATGGCTTAGGGAGCTCAAATACAAGAGAGCCTGCTTCCGTATTATGAAGCATCAACCACACTTGCGTTATATTTAAATTAGACCAACCTCTTTTCAAAAAGCACCAGCATCCAAATCACTCACTTGGTAGCATATCTGTGGCCTGCTCTATGACAAACAAAGGTATACATTGTCAGTATACAAGAAGGCATCGTCCTATAAGTGACAGTCTTCTGTGTGTTATCTTGGACATAACACATAATTTCCCTGTGACTTAGTTTTCTCTTCCATAAAACAGGTAGAGTAATAGACTTGACCTCAAAAGCTGTCATAAGAATTAAATGAGTTATTATGTATAAAGCACTATTGTAGAGATGTCACCAAAGGAGCACAGAAGACCCGAGACTAATAATTCCACCAGGACCTTCATGAAGAAAATGATGCTTGGGTTTGGCCTTGAAAAAATATGGAGCAGGGGTGTAAGGAGAATGGAAAAGTGGAGAAGCTAGCATAACAATGGCACAGAAGTGAACATACTCAGGAATTGTTGACCAACATGAGGCTGGAGTGGGAGAGAACTGGGAGGGGAGGCTGCCGGAGCCCCAGGCCTCCTCTCCTGGCTCTGCTGGTCATGTGTGTGCAGGGAGGAGGATGTCCAGGTGATCTGGAGAGCTTCTGCTGCAGGGAGCAAGAGGTCCTTGCCTGCGTACAGAAAGAGTGGTCCTGGGAGAGAAGGGGGACATCTCCAATCTGCTCCCATCAGTGCATTCAGCATCTGTTTCCTTATTTCCCCATGGTAGGAGGGGAGAAGGACAAAGGGATGTCTGGCCTGGGATGGAATGGCTTTCCAGTTAAATTCAAATAGAGTTAATCCTTGGCAAGTTTCTGAGTGGAGCTTTCTGTTCTAGAATTTTCCCTCCTGAGCACCACCTTCATAAGCAGCCCCTATGTATAGGTTCCCTTCTGCCCCTGACTCCCCAGAGTCCCCCCAACACTCTGAAGAAGGAGCAGCCCAGGTGATGCAGACCTGGGAGAACAAGTGTGGAGGAAAAACATCAGCAGCCATAGCCTTTGTCCCCTGAGAGGGGGATCAGACTGTCAGGGGACAGAGAGAGGCAGAGAGCATGGAGAAAGCCAGGGACAGACACAGAGAGGGTGGAGGAGGGATGGACAGAGACAGAGTCAAAAACAACAAAGGGGAGGAGGGTTCGAGGGCATGGAACACCTTTGGTGCCTTGACCCTTGCTTTGCAAAGGTATAACCTGAGTGGATGTGCATGTGGTCCTCTCTCCACTGTCACTGTCAGTGGCGCCCTGTGGAATTGGTGCTGTCGTCTCATGACCCCAGACCATGCTGGATAAGGTCTCCGGGTCCCAAGGCAGGCATCCAGCTGGAGTTCTACTAGAAGCTGTGACTGCCATCTGTTTATCTGAGGCAAAGAAAGGGCGTTGGTGGGGGTAACTTGCCCAGACGACCAGGAGCTGGGCTGCTACTCTACAGTGAGTGGCAGGAAGGAGTGTGTCTGGAACCCAGGAGAGCCCCTGGGGTATGTCTTGGGGCTTTCTGCACCCAGTGAGGACTATAAAGGGGCTATTTGTACAATCATAGTATGGAAAGGTCCAGAGCCCTTGGAGAGGAAGGTCCAAGCCATCCCACCAGGCTAGCAGCCTTGACCAACTGAAGTGTTCCCTGAAGTAGGGAAACAGAGGGTGTGGTATGGGAAGTGGCCTGTGAGATCACAAACCACGGTATGTTCCACTCACCCTACCATCCAAAGTCTTTGGTGGAGAAAATGGTTGGCAACACCCTGAAGTCCTTGTGACAAATGGGGCTTAACACAGGCATCACTAGATCAGCATAGGGCAAGGGAGGACTAGTCCTTGAGTCTTGCTGCACTTCTTCCTGGCCCATGTCCCATCCTGCCATTGCCATGGTAACCAACTTTGCACAGGGATAAGCTGAGAGCTTTGTGCCTCACAGTCGTGCTGTGCCCTCAGGCTTCTTGGACACGACAGCGTGGAGCCCAGCCCGGATCTGCAAGGAATCTAATGACTCACAGGGTGCTTGTGAAGCACTCGATGGATGTTCCTTCCTTCTGTCACTATACAGACAATTCTGGGCGTGGGGGGGTCTGAGTCCTAGTGGACTGCAGGCATGACTCAGGCAAGAACACCCCCCTCATGTGGCCTTCCCATCTTCTCCTTTGCAAGCTTTCCAGTCTCCATTCCCATACCTCAGGCAGCATTTCCCCAAATAGGCTGCCCACACTCAAGGTTTGGCTCAGCCCTTCTCTGAGGAAAGGCAGGTGAAGACACACACTTGGGGGAGGATGAGGAAGAGGTATAGGAGCCACAAAGGGGAATACACAGGTAAGCAAAGCCTACAAAAATCGCAAAGGAGAAAGGTCAGAGGGCAAAAGCTTCATTTTCTCAGACCAACCAAATCCTAGGACAGTTTCTGGCTCAGAGAGGCAGCATGGAGTTTGAAGTGGGAAGGGGAGGCCAGTGAGGGATGTGAGCTCTCACATGTGAGCTCTCACACCACTACCTTGTCCCTCCATCCCCACCGCCCAGATCACAGCCATATCTCAGAGCATCCCTGCCACAGAAAGGACCATGTGGGGGCAGAGCCAAGGACCCCTCCAGGGTAAAGAATCCTCCTCAAGGAGGCAGTCTGAAAAGCCAGGGCACAGAGGTGGATGGGCTGCGCCACCAACTTCAGGGAGAACTGAAATCCAAGCTTGGGAGGCCAGGCCAGCTTTTAGAGGCCGGAGCAGAGTCATAAATAAGAGACCAAGTCAGGGATTGTGAGCCAGGAAGAAACGGGAGTAGAATGGGAACAGGAAGGAAAAATACCTGTGTCCTGCCAGGGATAACTGTCCCTAACTGTGAATCTCCTTTGCCTGTATATGGCTCCCTCAAGGGTACAGAGAAGGGTGGCTCAGGGTCAGTTGACACGAAGGGAAAGCAGTCACTCCTTCCAGGGTGGTAAGGACGGATAACAGCTCAGTGCACTGCGCCAAAAGTTTTACACTTTAACACGGTATCCCTTAAAAAACATTTATCCAAGCAATATTTATGGAGTACCTATCATGTGCTGGATGCCAATATAAGCACAGTAGTGAACAGATTTAACTGAACACGGTCTTGTAGGGGTGACATGATGACTGAGTGCAAATAAATGACTGAGAGAATTTCAAGCAGAGGTAGGGACATGGAAAGATTTCCTGGTGCCCCTCAAACCATACCCCCATCAACCACTGTTTAGCTACTGGTTAAAACTGGCCCAACTTTCAGCCCTGTAAATAGGAAAGAATCCAGCAGCATCACTGAATCACAGTGAAAAGTGAAGTATCTCAGAAACAGCCCAAAGAGAGGCATGGTCCTGAGGAAGGAAGACAGAAGTAGGGTAAGACAGAAATAGGCCCACCCATGAGCTCACGAAGAGTTTATGTGTTGTTCAGAGTCCACGGACCCACTCAAGAAGACTGCACCTGGCCCTTCCCTGCAGATGAAGGGGAGTTTCTTGACACGGATGAGTCAGGATTCACAGACAAGGAGACTATGATGTGTCTCGCCCACTCTGGTTCAGCTCCTTTCCTACATCATGAGTCTTCATCCATGACAGGCATAGGTGGGAGGGAATGGGGAGAAGTAGATGCAGCCTCAGGGTCCCCCGCACCAACATTCCTCTGAGGCACCAAGCCCCATCTCTTCCTTGGTATGGGTCAGCCCCTCCTCTCCCTACATCCACTTGGCTCTGGCATTGACACCAGCCCTGCATATTTGCCTCCATCCCTCCTAAGTCACACGGGGCATAGCTGCATAGGGTGTTCTATGCCTGCCCTGCTCTTGGGGCTGGATTCACTTGTTGCCCTCAGCCTGTGTCCCAGGGACGAGTGCCAGGTCCCCTCCCCACCCAAGCTGTGGCCTTTCCCCCAGCCTCCTTCATGTTTACCTGCTCCCTAGTTTGGCTTGTTCCTAGTTGCTCTGCTGGAACCAGAGCCCTAACATGAGCCCAAGCTCCCTCAGCTGCATGAGGAAACCATAACTGCCCCCTGCTTCTCAGTACCTCCACTGCCACCTGGCATCCTCTTCCAAAGAGAGGAAAGACTCGGAACCACAATGGTGCCACTGCAGACCCCAAGTCCCATCCCAGGTACCTGGCTCCTTCTGATGCTACACCTCATTCCTCAGAATCACTCTGAGTGACCCATCTGAGTGGCAAGGCTGGTTCAGATGCTCTCATTTCAGTGACCTTTTCCTGACCCTTCCCCCCATCTGCCAGCTCACTCCCAGCCTGACTCATGGCTGAGCCGCAGGGACTTGGATAGCCAACGACAATTCTGACCAGGAACTGAACATATTTATTTGTATATTATATACACATTGAAAACATAATATGAGATGTAGATATAAACAAGAGAAACCTTTCTCAAATATAAAGATTCCAGGGGCACCTGGGTGGCTCAGTGGGTTAAAGCCTCTGCTTTCGGCTCAGGTCATGGTCCCAGGGTCCTGGGATCGAGCCCCGCATCAGGCTCTCTCCTTGGCAGGGAGCCTGCTTCCTCCCTCTCTCTCTGCCTACTTGTGATCTCTGTCTGTCAAATAGATAAATAAAAAATCTTTAAAAAAAATATAAAGATTCCAGGCTTTGCAATGGTTTTAAATTACCCCATTTTCTATAGCAAAATTACACACACACACACACACACACACACACACACACACACACACACCGTATCTTAAATATAAGTTGACAGGGTGTGAAACTGCATCTCATTTACTATATAATGAAACACCTTAATGATACTCTTAGAAATAATGCCTTTTCTCTAAACCATTTTTCTTTTTAGTATTTAATGTATGTTATCACCACAGTTTTCATCTGTTTTTCAGAAATACTCCATTTTCCTTCTTGTGAAACTAAACCCAAAGAGTGGGGATTCCTTCTTAACAAGTATTTTGAGATTTCTTTAGAAATGTATAACTCCACAGAATTGAGTTTACAGACCTACAAGATGTTGAAAAGGTGTCACATCAGTAAGGATATCTTATGGGCTAATTTTAAATTAACACTATGGGTGGGGGGCATGTCATACCCTCAGAGTCTTTGCTGATTGTCTGAAACCAAACAAGTTATAAAGGTAAAGTCATTAACAAAGCAAATGACCAAGAAACCATTTTTACATCAATCAGGGCTTGTTTCTCAGTTGAAGTGACCAAAACACAACTCAAAACAACTTGAGCGAGAAAAACATGGGGTGAGTGGAGAGTTGAGGGGAGTGGGCTCCAACATAGCCATGTTCAGGACCTCAAAGGGAAGGAATCGGACCTATATCCCTCTCGGGTCTACTTCTTTCAGTGGGATAGCCTCATTCTCTCTGATTGAAGGAAGATCTTAGTTGCAGAAAATTCTAACCATCATCTCAACACATCCAGAAAATCCCAGAGTGGGAAAATCCCTGAGTGGCCCTGCTTCAGTCACATGTCCACCCATGTCCACTAACTGTGGCCTGAGGATGGGGCACTGACTGGGCAGACTCTGGTCACATGTCCAAACCCATGGCTTAGTGGAGCAGAGCACCAAGAGTAACAGTTCCCTCAGAATCATGCAGTGTAGAAAAATGGGCATTTCCATGAGCAAAGGGAGTACCAGGGGCAAAAGGGAAACCAAGCAGACAAAACGATAAATACCTACCTCAACATTCAATGGACTGGTTTTCTTTTACACTTAACCTCTTAACAGTTTCTCCTGGTCCCATAAATGTGGAAAAGAGAATTTATTTATCTTCATATGTACACACAGAAGAATGAAGAGAGACCCAGAGAAGGCTCAACAATCTACCAGTCAGCATTACACAGAGAAATCTGTTTCCAGAGAATGAGCCAAATTCAAGGCAGAGGTGATGAATTAGAGCAGGAAAGCTCATATCATCCATGACCATTCTGGGCAAGTGGAGGAAACATTAGTCAACACTGTGAAACCACAGCGGAGTCAGGCAGGGCTCGGGGTGAGAGTTGCCATTACCACCCAGCCTGACCAATCCAGTGCCAACACCTGCCTCTTGCAGCCCAGCATGACCACATCTACCTGCCTCCACTGAGCACTGTGAGCTGAGCACAGACTGTAGCTCCCTTGGCCCATCTTCTTCCCATCATCTGCTAACCAGGATTTAACTGCTCTTATAGATTCTGCTTTTTTGTTTTTGTTTCACCAGGCTATGGGAACTTATATCTCATAATTTGGCTCATGCCCTACTCAAGTAGCTCCATGCTTCTAGCTCCCTCAACTCCCCAAGTCCTAATCCTTGTTCTGGACAGACTGAGCTTAATCACCCTTTCTGGTCTTATCTCCACTATTTTCATCACAAATACTTCTTTCAAAGAACTATACTTTAAATTACTGTTCTTCAACTAGTTTTTTTACATCTCAGCCTCTGGGCTTTTGCTTGTGTTATTCTCATTCCTCGGTGGTTATTTCTTCATCAAAATTCCAGTCATTCTTCAAATGTTACCTCAAAACAACCTTCCTCACGGAGACGCCTACTGCCACCTCAGTGGGAAATGATTGCCATCACTGGTATTAGAATTTGATGCTGGAATCGAGCGATTTTAAATAGCTTTCAAGTATGATATTCCTCTACTTTTCTCTCTGATATTCTGTCACCACCTTTTGAAAGTGATTTCATACAATTCCAGCCAGAAAAATTAAAACATGTTCTGGGTCTAAAGAAAGCATTGCTTTTTGGATTCTTCTAAGAATTTAGGATGGAGAGAGGACTGTAATTGTGCCATGCAAAATATAAGCCTTAGTCTCATGAGCTCAGGGAAGCAGATTTATGTGAATCTATGACTCTCAGAACAACACACAAAATGTTGTGAGAGTCTGAGACTACACAGGTTACTCATTTGAAATTTGGAGATTTTGCTACCAGACTCCATGAACTATAGTACCTACTGACAAATACATTCGTTAGAAGTTCAGCCTACAAAAAAGACATGAACTGTGTCCCAAGCGAATCCAATACACAAATAAGTTCCTAGAAATTATAAGTCTTGTAATAGAGCACACTAGCAGTCAGAGCTTATGAAACATGTAAACAGCTTCTAAAATTTTCTTTTCCTTTATAAAATTATTGCCTGAACGTAACATAGATTTGTTTTGAAATTGTCTCTACAAAAGAGTTTCCTACCTGTTAATATTCTGTTCTTTATCACAGTGAGCCGTTTCAGAGATTTCCCTGTTGGGCACTATAGATTTAGAGATAGCTTTTAAAAATATGTTTCAAAAAAAACAGTAATTCCTCCCTGCAATCAGACTTCTAAAAGGCGTTCCTGCCCTGTTTTCACCTTGGCACCTACTGCAGGTGGCTGCCGGTCTCATCACCTAAATGCCTTTCACCAAGTTTAGAAACACCACTTGCTGGCAAACCTAACGAGAGACCTTGGGGTCCTTTGTTACTTGACTTTGCTGTGGCGTTGACATTGGAGGCCAATTTCTTGCTTTTGAAATGTATCCCCCGGAGCTTGGTCTTTGCTTCTCCTTCCTCAACATTCTCCTGAGGAACCTCGGCTGCCAATGGTTTTAGCCCCCCAGTGCTCCTCTTCACCTCAACACCCACCTCACTCATCCTCCCCCACTTTTCCCATCTCAGGATGGGCATCGCCTCATCTGCCCATTGTTGGTAACCACTCAAGAATCCTCTTCTCTCAGCCCTTCCATCTGATTAGGCACAAATTCTTACTAGTTTTCCTCCCTAAATCCCATAGTAGGTTGCTTCTCTCCTTGTCTTTGCTGGTGCTGGTGCTCAGCACTCTTGAACTTGCCAGTGCCTGGTGGCCTCCTGGCTGGTCTCTCTGTTTCTTTTTGTATCCTTCTCATCTATCCTCCCACTGTTGCCAGGGTGATCTGAGAACAGCATTGTGTTATCCCTGTACAGAATCACTCGATGACATAAAGTTCCCTATAGGACAGATCCCAAACCCCATCGTGTCATACAAATGGGTCCCTGCTTCCCTGTCCTGTCTCCTCTCCAGCCTCTCCCCATCATACTCTGTGGCCATGACACTGCAAACCACAACTGGTCCTGCAAATATGTCTCTTTGCTCTAGTGTATGTTGTCTTTTCTGCCTGGAATGTCTTCATTTTGCTGGCCTTCCTGGCAATCTCGTGCTCCCTCTTCAAGTCTTGACCGAATGTTACCTTCTCGGAAACATTTCTGACCCTGTGAGCAGTTCTACGTTCTCTTTCACCTCTGTATTCACTGTATTCAATATACAATGGCACTAATTTTCATTCAATAAGCACTGAATAATCAATCAACAAATCAATAACTAATCTTTATTGAGCACCTACAATGTATGAGACATCCTTCAAGCAATTTTACAATTTAAATAATCACAACTCTATGAGGTAGGTACATTTATTATTATTCCTATTTTAGCACAAGGGAACTGAAGTACACATTGATGAAACAGCTTGCTCAAGCTCACACAGGTAGTGACGATGCCAAGATTTGAAGCCTGAAGCCTGTGTTCAAAAAGCTTTCCACTCTCTAGCCTTCATTAGAACAATCACATTCTTATATGGCAACCCTTCCTTGGCACGGTCATGTTTCCCAACAATGCCTTTATTATCTTTGTTTTCCCAGGACCTACACAAGGCCAGGCATGCCGGACAACTTGATACATGTCTGCTAAAGAAATGTATGAATGAGTAAGTGAATGAATGAATAAGAGAGACAAGTGTCCACAATATCCCTTACAGGCATTTCTAATTAGTGCCTCCCAAGTCTCTGCTCTGTTCTTTCCTCCACATGAGTGTATCCTTCAAGCTGGTGAATCCTGCAAAACCTGACAGTCCATTCAGGGCAAACAGCCTCTAATGAATAGCACGAGGCAAAAACCATTCATCAAGCCCTACCTGCACAAGAACCAGCTGTGGAGAGTTCTGCTGAAATATGTCCCAGCCACCGCCACTCAAATGAACCAAAGACTGACCCCACGGGCCGCAGGCAACAGCAGACATACCCTCCAGGGACAAAAGTGAACTGAACTGAGAGACTCACAGCCTGGCCTTTTGACCCGGTGTTTTGTTGCTTTCTCTCTCTCTCTCTCTCTCTCTCTTTTAAAGACTTCTATTTATTTATTTGAGAGAGAGAGCATGAGAGGAGAGAGGTCAGCGGGAGAAGCAGACTCACTGCCAAGCAGGGAGCTTGATGTGGGACTCGATTCTGGGACTCCAGGATCATGACCTGAGCCTAAGACAGTCGCTTAGCCAACTGAGCTGCCCAGGCGCCCCTTGTTGCTTTCTCTTTTGCAATTTTTGTTTTGTTTTGTTTTGAACCCTGGGGAAGGATGGAAAAACGAGGATGTCCAAGGAAGAGCATAGTTGTTGCCATCTCATTCCCCAAGTCCTTTTTTCCTTCCAAAACCGTTGTTGGCTTTGCTGATTCTACTTCAGATTCTTTCCATAGGAGCTCCATACCCATTATCCCTATCTGCTTCCTTCCTGCCTTGCAGAGAATCCTAAAGCACCGAGTTCACTGGGGCTTGATCCTTTCTCTACTCTACAGGGTTTTCAAGTGGACTACAGTCCCAAGCATGTGAAATCATGTGACTAAATGGTCACACACCCAGACTCCAGAGCCCAGCAACAAATCTCAATGCCACCACTTAACTAATTCTAATTCTGTGTATAAGCTTTTTAGACTCCTAATGCCCTGGTTCAAAAATCTGTAAAATAGAAATGGTCATAGTACACATTTCATAGGGTCATTGAGGGATTAGAACAATATGATAAATATAAAATGCTTAGAAAATTGCCTCACATATAATAAGCACTCAATAAATTCTCACTTTTATGATTATCATTAGTAAGTACTGAGTTCCTAGGGAGTCATGTATCCAGTGTTTTGAGGAGATACAAAAATAATGAAGAGCCCACAAGAGTTCATTTTTGTCCCCACAAGGAGGGGCAGAGACAAGAACAAGAGTTCATGAACAAAAAAGAAGACAAAACATAAAAGCAAGAAGTTTCCCAAGGCTAAGGAAGCCAGTGGCATTTTGGCCAAGAGAACAGCATGTTTTTTTCAGCAGCATAGCACATGCTTAGAGTACAGCTCTTTTCAAGGGAACTCAGAAAATTTGGGAGACATTTCTCACTCATCTTTAGCAAAGTTATATTTGGGTCTACTGCCATTTCTCAAGTTTGGCACGGTTGACATTTTGTCAGGATAATTCTTTGTTGTAGGAGCTGTCCTACACATTATAGGATGTGTAAAGGTATCCCTGACCTCTACCCAGTAGATGCCAGGAGCACTTTACCCTGCAGCATGACAGATATAGATATCACTGGGTAATGGCAAGTGTCACCCGGGGTACAAAATTCACACCAGTTGAGAACCACTGGTCTATCAGGATTTCAGAAACAATACCCAGTAAGAGTTTGCTATGACAAAAAGTCCCCATTTCACTACCCTGGACAGGAGACCTTGGTCTTATCATTTCACCTCACCCAGACTACCTTTCCTTGATGGTAGAATTAAGTTATGGAAACAGCCTCTCAGGGTTGTGGTAGGGATAGGGATTAGCCATATTTTGTTTGTGAAGCCACTTTAACCATAAACCATCACTTCCACATTAAAAACAAATTTTTAAACACCCAAAGGACTATTGCTCCACTGATTGTGCCTCTGTGTGGATAAGTAAATTCAAATTGAAACACTGCCACATTGGAATCTAAGGTTACAAACCCAGATGATTCTGAAGTTAATTCATAGTCACATAGGACCTCCTCAAATGTAGACAGGAGGCCATGCTTTCTAGGGACCTATAGATGGATTAGGGCAGTTTCTACCTCAAGGAGGTTTGGTCAGCAGGTATGTTTTCTGTTCTAGCATCAACCATGTCTGAGACTGCACAAATCAGCCCTTTGTCTTCACAAAATAAATAAATAAATAAACAGAAAAAATACTGAACTGCAAGGTCCTATCTAGTAATACTGCTCTGTGTGGTCATCTGGCATTGGAATTTCATGGAAACTCTAACTTAGATCTTAAAAATCTCTCAGAGGACAGAAAATGAATATTTATGGAGTCTGAATCATGTGCCAGATTCTGCTCAGGTTCATTCAGACTGTGAGAAAAGTATTATTATCCTGTTTTTTACTGATGAGAACATTGAATATCATAAAAAGTAGAGTCATTTTCCCAGTGTCACAGGGTAAGTGGCAAAACTGGGATTTGAACCAACCACATTGGTCTTAATCCAAAGCTTTTGCTACCACACCATGCAAATGGAGGTATATTTGGAAATGATACTATATATAGATAGTAGGACATTGTATGCCTTACTCAGACCATCTATCCCATAGATGTGGATGTCAGAGGAAGACATTCTGCTCTCCTGTGTAAATGCGTCATTTTGAAAATTCTAGGTAAATGGCTATCACAGTGACCTGCAATCCCTCTGTTAAAGAGATATCATCTAGGTGAGCCAGTAGAATATGGATACAGAGTACAAAGGAGGGGACTTCTAGCCAAAAGAAGCAATAGCAATGGATGTTCCAGTCTGTAACATCTCAGATCCCAGCTGTCCCCACAGCTTTACAGGATATGAGGAATAGATCATCTCTCTGAAGCCAGCTCTCTAGGAATGAACCAGGTGAGAACAAACCAGTAGAACCAACACAGAGGCATGGAGTGGAAGACATGTTGCCCATAAAGCCAGATCCATAGGAATCATTCTCATGGTCATCCTTGACAAGTAACAACAGTGTTATGATTTTGCAACACTGTAATTTCCATTACAATACATGAATATTCTTGGGGACCAGAGAAAGGCAGACCGGTAACTTTGTTTAGAGCAAATCAACTGGATTTCACTGACAGATTCATGAATCATCCAGGAGACAAACAAGGGGTACCAAGGAACAATGAGTCTTCTCTCCTGGTGATTTTTACAAGCCTCATCAATTTCTGTCCAACCTCCCCCCAAAACAAAAAAAAACCCACAAAACAAAACCACTTCCCTTTGTGTTCAAAGTTCTAGAATTCATGAAGTTGAATCTTATCTAGAGTTCTGACACCTTGGCCAGCAAAACTTTGCCTTTGAAGATTTGATTTCATTGACATGAGTAAAGGAAAACTATGCCTACACAAATGTGGACTGTAGCGATGACACTTAGGAAAAAAGCCATATAGGCAAATATTGTCAGTGTCCATAAAATCAGTGTCCTAGAAAGCAAGACTTAAGTGGTCTAGATGTCCTTGTCAAAAGATCCTAGTCTCATGCCATTATGCACTTGAGCAAACATTCCTTGTTCTGATCCCATATGGACTAAATGAGTTGGAACTGGCTGAGTTAATTATCCCACTTCCTCCTACCCCATATATCCATTTGTATTCCATGATTTGCATAAAGGGTGAAAAGTCCCTAGGGTGAAGTCTCAGATTCTGGAGTTTAATTATAAACAACACAGCTGATGAACTAGACAATAATGAGGCTTAGTACAGTGGTAAGAAGGAGGTATAAAATGTCCAAGGTTATCTTCATATTGTTTTCCACAGTGGTTGGACCAGTTTACATTCCACCAAAGATCTTATTCATATGATCTAGATTCCATTTCAGTATATACCCAAAGGAAATGAAAACAGGATTTTGAAGAGATATAATCACTCCCATATTTATTGTAGCATTAGTCACAATAGCCAAGATAAGAAAACAACCTAAACGTCCATCAACAGATGAGTGGATTAAAAGGATGTGTTATATACACACAATGGAGTATTTTCAGCCATGAGAAAGGTGGGTATCTTACCATTTGGACAGACCTTGAGCACATTAGGAGATAATATCAGATAAGTCAGACAGAGAAATATTAGGATATCAGTTTTATGTGAAGTCTAAAATATCAAACTCAGAAGAAATAAAAACAGAGAGTAAAATGGTGGTTACCAGGAGATGGGGTGGGGAAATAAGATTAATATTGTTTAAGGGTATAAACTTGCAATCAGTAGTAAGTAAGCCATGGAGATCTAATGCACAGTATAATGAACACAGACAACAATATGGTACTATAATTACATAATATTATAAATATTGCTATAACAGAAATCATATTAAAACATAGAAATGTATCAAATAACATGTTGTACACCTTAAATTTACACAATGTTATATGTCAAATTTACTCAATAAATAAATAAAGCCTTTTCCACCTGTGGTGAAAAAAAAAAAAAAGACACCCAGGTACTATGTAGTGTGTGTGTGTGTGTGTGTGTGTGTGTGTGTGTGTGTGTGTGTCCTCCCTCTGTATACTCTGCTGCCACAACACTGAAGTTAGCAGTTAGTGAGTTTCTGGTGCCCACAGAGGCAGATACCTGGAGACATTGGTCCTTCTCAGCCCCTTGCCACTCCCTTGCCATTTGGTGGAGAGCAGGAAACTAGTAAGATCCAGCTGGAAGGAGGCAGCAATGGGAGTGTTAAAAGCTCACTCAGCATAAGGGAAAAAGAACTGTGCAGTGATGAGCTAAACCCAATCCTGGGGCCTGATGTCAGAAGAGGTTAGTGGTTCTCAGCGATGTACAACAACTAACATGAGAATCTATCCTGAATCATGTGCCTGTCTTGTGAGACAGAGGTTGTGCAAGCAAACTTTCTCTGGGGACTTTGCATAACTAAGAAGAAATATTTCTTCAGAGCAAGGATAAAAGATCCTTGGCCCTGAGTCCTGTAGAACTGTCAGAGTTTGAGTGTGTGATTTTTTTAAGTTCATCCAGTTCTGATAGCTATTAATAAACAGGACTCACATCTGTACAAATATAAGAATCAACTCTGGGTCTCTAAATCTATTTGGAGGAAATAAATCTGGAAAAGCCTGATATTCCAGCAGCAAAGGACTGCTGAGAAGGACTCAGTCATGGAGATTTGGATCTTATTGAGACTACATCTGTATTCTCAAGATGACAAAGCCAAAGATACCTGGGGTATACATGCTTACCACTCTTGCCCACCACAAATATTTTCTGTCTGTAAGGCATTGATTCCTTGTGTCTTATTGATCTCTTTTTCCTATCTGAAGCCAGTTCCTTTGCATGTAACTACTTGTGACTGGACCCCAACCTCTTCACTTACCAACAGATTTTGCTCCAACAACTCTTCCTTCTCTTGCATCATTGGTTTTTTTATTTCTCCCATTGAGTCATTACCATGAGCACACAAGCATTCTATTGTTTCTCTCCCCTTTCAAGCAAACATTCTTATAATCCTACTTTCCCCAGGAGCTCTGCCTCCATTTTTTTGCTCTCCTTTGAATAAGGCTCCTCAAAACTGGATAATGTATACTGGTCAAGCACTTTCCTCCATTGTCTCAAATACTGTAATCAGGTTCTTGCTCCCCAAATTGCTCTTTATTAAGGCTACTGGTTACCTACACATTCCCAAGTCTAATGATTTTTAGTTCTCATCTAACTTGATCGACCAGTAGCTCTTGGCATGACTTGTCATGCCTTCTCCTGGATTCACTGTTCACTAGCTTCCTGGAAGGAACATTCTCTGTTTCTTTCTCCTTCTACCCTACTGGTTCCACTTGTACCTTCCTTTGCTCTTCTTTCTTTTCTTCCCAACATTTTAATGTTGGAATCAGTCTTTTCTCTAGGACATTCATTCCATTGATGATCTGAACCAGTTTCATTGATTTCGGTCCCATCTATTCCCTGGTGACTCCCAAGCTTATGTCTTCAAAACAGACCTTTCTTCTTACCTCTAGACCCATATGTCCAACTCCAGGGGGCAGTTAGACATATGACTTTTCACTAGACATATCCAAATCTTAACCCCTGATCTGCATCCCCAAAACTATTCCATGCATGTTCTTTCCTATTTCAGTTGATGCCAACTCTATTTTTCCAGTTACCGCACCCCAAAACCTTGAGTTCATTATTGGCTCCAGGGTTTTCTTCACACTCTCCATGTAAAATATGTCTGGAAATCATATATTTCAAAACATATCTGGAATTTGTCAACTCAACTCCTTACAACTTCTATTTCTATCACCATTCTCTCTCTTCTGGGTGACTATAACAAACCCTTAACAGCTCTCCCTGATTCCATCTGTGGCCTCTCCCAGTCTATTTTCAACATAACAATCAGAGTAATTCTTTTAAAAATTGAGAAAATTGCTTTATATTTGAAAATCCATCAATGTAATGTATCAGTTTAGCAGAATGAGAAAAACCACAGGATCTTTTCAATAGAAGCCAAAAATTCATACGATAAAATTCAAAACAAGTTCTTTTATTTTAAAAATTTTTTAATTTTTGTATAAACATATAATGTATTATTAGCCCCAGGGGTATGGGTCTGTGGATCTCCAGGTTTACACACTTCACAACACTCACCATAACACATACACTCCCCAATGTCCATAACCCCACCACCCTCTTCCAACTCTGTCTCCCGGCCCCCCTCAGTTTGTTTTGTGACATTAAGGGTCTCTTATGGTTTATCTCCCTCCTGATCCCATCTTGTTTCATTTATTCTTTTCCTACCCCCTTAACTCCCACCTGCATTGCATCTCCACTTCCTCATATCAGGGAGATCATATGATAGTTGTCTTTCTCCAATTGACTTATTTCACTAAGCATAATACCCTCTAGTTCCATCCACATCGTCACAAATGGCAAGATTTCATTTCATATATATTTCATATATATATATATATGTATATATATACCAGTCATCTGTTGATGGACATCTAGGTTCTTTCCATAACTTGGCTATTGTGGACATTGCTGCTATTAACATTCGGGTGCACATGCAGCTTCGGATCACTACATTTGTATCTTTAGAGTAAATACCCAGCAGTGCAATTGCTGGGTCGTAAGGTAGCTCTATTTTGAACTTTTTGAGGAATCTCCATGCTGTTTTCCAGAATGGTTGCACCAGCTTGCATTCCCACCAACAGTGTAGGAGGGTTCCCCTTTCTCTGCAACCTTGCCAGCATCTGTCATTTCCTGACTGTTCATTTTAGCTATTCTGATTGGTGTGATGGTATCTCACTGTGGTTTTGATTTGTATTTCCCTGATGCCGTGTGATGTGGAGCACTTTTTCATGTGTCTGATGGCCATCTGGATGTCTTCTTTGCAGAAATGTCTGTTCATGTCCTCTGCCCATTTCTTGACTGGATTATTTGTTCCTTGGGTGCTGAGTTTGCTAAGCTCTTTATAGATTTTAGATACTAGCCCTTAATCTGATATGTCATTTGCAAATATCTTCTCCCATTCTGTCAGTTGTCTTCTGGTTTTGTTTCCTTTGCTGTGCAAAAGGTTTTGATCTTGATGAAGTCCCAATAGTTCATTTTTGCCCTTGCTTCCCTTGCCTTTGGCGTTGTTCCTAGGAAGAAGTTGCTGGGGCTGAGGTCAAAGAGGTTGCTGCCTGTGTTCTCCTCAAGGATTTTGATGGATTACTTTCTCACATTGAAGTCCTTCATCCATTTTGAGTCTATTTTCGTGTGTGGTGTAAGGAAATGGTCCAGTTTCATTTTTCTGCATGTGGCTGTCCAATTTTCCCAACACCATTTGTTGAAGAGGCTGTCTTTTTTCCATTGGACCTTCTTTCCTGCTTTGTCGAAGATTAGTTGACCATAGAGTTGAGGGTCTGTTTCTGGGCTTTCTATTCTGTTCCATTGATCTATGTGTCTGTTTTTCTGCCAGTACCATGAAGTCTTGATGATTACAGCTTTGTAATAGAGCTTGAAGTCAGAATTGATGCCACCAACTTTGGCTTTCTTTTTCAATATTCCTTTGGCTAGTTGAGATCTTTTCTGGTTTCATATAAATTTTAGGATTATTTGTTCCATTTCTTTGAAAAAAATGGATGGGATTTTGATAGGCATTGCTTTAAATGGGTAGATTGCTTTAGGTATCACAGACATTTTCACAATATTTGTTCTTCCAATCCATAAGCACAGAACATTTTTCCATTTCTTTGTGTCTTCCTCAATTTCTTTCATGAGTACTTTATAGTTTTCTGAGTACAGATTCTTTGTCTCTTTGGTTAGGTTTATTCCTAGGTATCTTATGGTTTTGGGTGCAATTGCAAATGGGATAGACTCCTGGCAGGGGTTTATCAATCTTATTAATTCTTTCAAAGAACCAGCTTCTAGTTTTGTTGATTTGTTCTATTGTTTTTTTGGTTTCTATTTCATCGATTTCTGCTTTGATCTTTATGATTTCTCTTCTCCTGCTGGATTTAGGCTTTCTTTATTGTTCTTTCTCCAGCTCCTTTAGGTGTAGGGTTAGGTTGTGTACTTGAGACCTTTCTTGTTTCTTGAGAAAGGCTTGTATTGCTATATATTTTCCTCTCAGGACTGCCTTTGCTGTGTCCCACAGATTTTGAACCATTGTGTTTTCATTATCATTTGTTTCCATGAATTTTTTCAATTCTTCTTTAATGTCCTGGTTGACCCATTCATTCTTTCGAAGGATGCTGTTGAGTCTCCATGTATTTGGGTTCTTTCCAAATTTCCTCTTGTGATTGAGTTCTAGCTTCAGAGCATTGTGGTCTGAAAATATGCAGGGAATGATCCCAATCTTTTGATACCAGTTGAGAGCTGGTTTATGACCCAGGATGTGATCTATTCTGGAGAATGTTCCATGGGCACTAGAGAAGAATGTGTATTCTGTTGCTTTGGGATGGAATGTTCTGAATATATCTGTGATGTCCCTCTGGTCCAGTGGGTCCTTTAAGGCCTTTATGTTTTTGTTCATCTTTTGCTTGGATGATCTCTCCATTTCAGTGAGGAGAGTGTTAAAGTCCCCTGCTATTATCGTATTATTGTTGATGTGTTCTTTTTATTTTCTTATTAATTGGTTTATATAGTTGGCTGCTCCCATGTGAGGGGCATAGATATTTAAAATTGTTAGATCTTCTTGTTGGACAGACCCTTTGAGTATGATGTAGTGTCCTTCCTCATCTCTTATTATAGTCTTTTGCACCTTATTAATAGCTTTTTTAATTTCCACTTGGTTACATTTTAGTTCTTTTATTTCTCCAGAAAGGGCTTTTATTTCTCCAGACAGGGTTTCTCTAATATCTCCCATCCCTTTTTTGATTCTGGCTAGAACCTTGAAAATCATCATTCTGAACTCAAGATCTGACATATTACCAATGCCTATACTGATTAGGTTCCTAGCCTTTAGTACTGCCTCTTGTTCTTTTTTTGTGGTGAGTTTTTCCTGCCTTGTCATTTTGTTCATCTAAAAATATATGAAGGAGCAAATAAAATACTAAAAGGGTGGCAAAGACCCCAGGAAAAAAAAAACTAAAAAAAGAAAACAAAGAAAAAATATAAAAAA
>ML106653.1:0-22897 GCA_003697995.1 Taxidea taxus jeffersonii | reverse complement strand
TTTCAGGAGCTTTTGTTCCCTGAAAGCTTTCTGTAGAGCTCCGGAGAACAGGAATGAAAATGGTGGCCTCCCAATTTCTGTCCTGGAGTAGCCTAGAGCTCGGGGCCCCACTCCTCAGTGCACCCTCGGCGAAAAGCGTTCAATCACTCCCGTCTCCCTGGCCTGCGGCTGTACTCCAAGCTTTTGCAGCCTGTGACGAAGCATCTTTGTCTCTGTCACACAGCTCTGCCTGGAGTCTCTGAACCCCGCAGATCCCTGAGCTCTTACGGGGGGGGTCTCCCCGGATCTTGTGGGGACCCCACTCAGAGAGCAGTGGTCTGTGCCACGGATTACGGTTCAAGGTAACCCCGAGTTGAGAGCTCACTCCTCAGCTCCATCTCTGTAGCAGGCTTCCCCGCTCTAATACCTGCAAGCTCTGCGACACTCGGACACCCCCGATCCTTCTGTGACACCCCACGGGACCTGAGGCCATGCTGTCCCCGTGTGGGCTTCACCCCGGTTTAGCCTCTGGAGTGATGTCCCTCAGTGGAGCAGACTTTTAAAAGTCCTGATTTTGTGCTCCGTTGTTCTGCCACTTGCCGGCAGCCGGCCCCTCCCACTGCGGTCTATCTTCCCATCGCTTTGGATTCACCTCCCCGCCGGTCCTCCCTTTCAGAAAGTGGCCAATTTTCTGTTTCTAGAATTGTTGCTCTTCTTCTCTTTGATCTCCTGTTGGATTTGTAGGTGTTCAGAATGGTTTGATATGCTATCTAGCTGATCTCCTGCTACCTCATGTCGGCTCAGCCTGCTACTTCTCCGCCATCTTGACTCCTCCTCAAAACCAGTCCTTAATCCTAAAAATGGTTTCAAAAAACTAGGAATAGAAAGGAACTTCCTTAATATATCTACAAAACCAAGAGTATCTTCAAGAAACACCATACTCAATGGTGATATATTGAAATCTTTCTCCCCTAAAGTCAAGAATAAGATAAGGATTCTCTACTTCCACCATTTCTTCTCAACGGGGTGCCAGAGGTCCTAGCCAATGCAGTGAGGCAAGAATGAGATATACAATGTTTAATGATAAGAGAGGAATAAGTAAAACTCTTTTATTCACAGATGACATAGTAGTTATGTTAAAATTACAAAAGAATCTATAAACTGTTAAAAAATGAATTGGCAAGATTTCATCCTTTTTTATGGCTGAATAATTTCCTATTATATATATACATATGCTTAAGTATAAAGAACAAACTGAGGGGAGTTACTATATGGGAGGTGGGTGAAGGAATGGGTGAAGTAGGTAAAGGGGATTAAGAGTACACTTTCTTGATGAGCACTGAGTAATATATGGAATTGTTGAATCACTATATTGTACACCTAAAACTAATATAACACTGTTAACCATGCTGGAATTAAAATAAAATAAGATAAATTTTTAATTATTTTAAATTTTAAATTTTAAAGTTAAAAAATAGCCAAATTCATAGAAAAAGAAAACAGGAAAAAGTGAATTGAACAAGGTCACTACATACAAAGTGAACATATAAAAATTAATTATAATTCTATATACTTGAAAAAAGCCAATTATACAATTAAATGAAAAAAATGCCATTTGCAATAGCATCAAAATCATCAAATACCTAATAAAAATATAACTAAAAATATAACAAAACATGTGCAATACCTCACACTGAAAACCACTAGATATGGCTTAGAGAAATCAGAGCTCTAAATCAAGAGATAAATATTATTTGTATATTAATGGAAGGAGTCAATGTTGTTAAGATGTCGATTTTTGCCAAATTGATCAAATTTTACCAAATTGAATTGATCTATTCATTCCCAATCAAAATTACAGCAACTGTCTTCTGGGAAACTGAAATGGTCATTCTAAAATTTATGAAAATGCAAAGAACCCAGAATAACCAAGATAACGTTGAAGAAGGATAACCAAGTTGGAAAACTGCACACAACCTGATTTCAAGATACACCAATAAGGGGCATTGTGGTGTGGGTGTAAATGCTGACAAATAGATCAGTAGAAAATAGATCAGAATAGACACACACACCTATGTGGCAATCACTTGATTCCAAACAAACACAAACAAACCAACTTGTGAAATTCAGGGGGGAAAGAACTGTCTTTCCAAAAACGATGCTGAGGTAACAAGATATCTTATGAAAAAAAATTAACTCTGACTTCTATCTCTCACCCTACACATAAAATTATTCAAAGTAGATCACATACTTAAAGTGGAAGCCAGACCATAATGTAAAAGGAAAAACATGACGAATTAGATTTCAGTAACATTAAGAATGATCAAATCTCATCATGAAGAAAGTTAACAGGAAAGCTGTAGACTGCAAGGTGATACTGATAATACAAATACCTGATGAAGATCCTGTGTTCAAGATAAATAAAGACTAGTAAAAACATAAGAAAACATACTGCTTTTTAAGTGAGAAAAATATTCAAAAATATACTTTATAAAATATTAACCCAAAAGGACAACAAGTGTATGAAAAAGGTGCTCAATAACATTACTCATTAGGAAATTGGAAATTCCCATACCCAGCACAATGGTTAAACTTTTAAAACTGACAATGCAAGTTTTGGTGAGGATCTGGAGCAACTGGAACTCTTATACATTACAGGACACAGTGAAATCACTTCAACTATATTGGAAACATCTGCTAAAGTTAAATATTTGTCTACTCCATGAATTGCACTCCTGAATACAATACTCTTAGGTGTATATCCAAGAGAAATAAGTTCATGTGTCCACAAAAAACACACACACGAATGTTCACAGTAGCCAAAAATTAAAAACATACCAAATGTGAACAGGAGAATTGAGAAATTGTGGTATGTCCATACAATGAAATATCATATATCAATTAAAAATAACAACCTTCTCTCTAAAAACAAACAAACAAAAAAACAACCTTCTACTACACACAATCACATCAATGAATATTGTGAACTTTTAAACAGTAAGTTAAAAAAGCCAGACATGACAGACTACATCTTGTGTGATTCTTTCTATAGGAAAGCAAAACAAATCTGTGATAATAGAAGTCAGAATAGTGGCTACCCTAAATGGTGGTAGTAGGGTTATGGATTTGGAAGTTGACAAGGGAATGTGAGTGGTAGAAATATTTTATACCTAGATCTGGATGGTGGTTACAAGGGTATATATACATGAAAATAATCATGCAGCTATGGTTTACTGTAAATTATTCCTCAAAAATACATTATGTAACTGAAATATTTACTGGTTAAATGATATGATATCTGGATTGAAAGAGGAGGGGAAGTGAATGGGATTATATAAAAGATTGACAACAAGTTGATAATTTAAAAATTGGGTGATGGGCACATAGGGTGTGCTTTTATTTAACATTTCCATAATAAAAAGTTTAAAGCAAACAAAAAATATGTTAGATCATATCCTCTCTATCCTTATAATCTTGCCTTGACTTCCATCTTATTCAGAGAAAAATACCAGTGTCTTTGTAATGGCTATAAGGCCCTGTATGCTGTGTCCTTAGAGCCTCTGCCACTACTGTGTCCTCACACACCCATCCCAGTGACACTGACATCCTCTCTCCTCAGGGCCTTTTCTTAGACTGTGATCTCTGCCTATACTGCTTATTCTCTGCACATCTACAACTCCTTCAATCTTGCCTCCAATGTCATCTCAGACCATACTGACCACCATATTTGAAGTTGCAACCCACTTCCTTGGTTTCCTTGACCTTCCTTACTCTGACATATTTTCCCCCTTCCCCTTCATAGAAATAATGCCTTTCTAACACACTGCATAATCTATTCATTTATTGAGTTTTTGTTTAATACCTATCTTCCTCTCTCTCCTAAAATGTAAGCTCCTCAAAAACAAGTATCTTTGCCTCTTTTGCTCACCAAACTATCCCAAGCATTTAAAGTAGTAACAAAGTCCCAAAAGAGTACCTGGAACATAGTATGTGCTCAATAAATATCTGTTTAATAAATTAATGAATGAATTCTGTCTTGACTTCCATACACCTTGATTACAGAAAAAGAATTGTGCTGCTTGGGCCACCATGATTGCTTCTGGACCATGTAAGAGCTGTGTTTTTGTTAAAATGGCATATGTCAGTCTTTGGTGGTATAATGAATGTTAAACAGTGTGCTTGTTTTCTCACTGTACTATTTATCTTAACAGGGAAGAACTTCAGAGCCCTGAAGGGGGATGTTAGGGGCCCATCCTAGTCAGTTTGGGCTACTGTCACAAAATAGCCCAGATTGAGTGGCCTGTAAACTATTTATTTCTCACAATTCTAGAGGGTGGAAGTCCAAGACCAAGGGTGTCATCATGGTCAACTGAAGTCCTCTTCTGGGTCACAGACTTTCTGTTGTATCCTCACATGGTGGAAGGAGCAAGGGACCTCTCTCGGGTCTCTTTATAAGTGCACTAAATCTATTCATGAGGCTCCATCCTAATGACCCAACTCCCAAAGCCCCATCTTCTACTACCATCATCTTGAGGGGTAGGATTTCAACATATGAATTTAGAGGGGCCATATTCCAAACACCGCTGAGCCTGACTGATCTGGCTTCCTCAGCTCCAGTCAGTTTTCCTGAGAGTGAACCCAGGATACAGGAGAAGCCATACCATTGGGAGACCCATGACAAATCTGACCAGTCACCTTCATCTCTCAAGAATTTGGACCATGAAACAAGAAACTGGTCAGTGTAATAGATACCTGAGCTGAATAGGTTGGGTCCTGCACAGGCAGAGAGTAAGGCATTTGAGGAACAACAGAGCAACCTCTATCCTGACTCTACTCCCACTTCTGGTCCCTGTCCCCACATAGCCCAGCAGGACTCTCTCTCCTGGCCTCAGATGTTCTGTTGAATTCTTAAAATAAACCCTCTTTACTCAAGTTTCAGTGGCTTTGTGTTCATTGAAAAGGCATCCTCAGACCAGGGCACCCAACCCCTGATATGCCTGGTCCTTGAGTATTCAAAGGGCATCAGTGCATTCTAGAATACGGGTCCAATGTGATCAATATAGACTCTTGGGCTGAATTCTCAGAAATATGAATTCACACGCAAATGGTAGGAGATAAGGACTGATAATAAGTGTTTTTAACATCTCCCTAGAATATTCTAATTCGCAAATCAGTTTGAGAAATCACTATAGGCTACCATTTCCAGATACAGACATTTCTACCATGTACATGTAGCTCTTTTTATCATTTTGGACAAAATTTGCATTGTAAATGCAGTAAGAAAGATCTTATTACACATACCTATACCATCTCCTATCCTCATTTAAGATATACTAAGGCACAAAAACCAACCCCAGTAACCCTTAGGTTTCCCTGAGAAGAAAGCTCCCTTCTTTGGCAGCATTACCTTGGTATGTGCAAATTCATAGAAATGAAAAAGAATGAAGCACCTCACTTAGTAAGCGGCCAACCCTGTTCTTGTTTCCTGGAGGTCGCTTAGTCCTACATCAGGGTCACACTGACAGAGGGGTGGACAGGGCAGAACACAGTAAATTTTATGATCTGTAATAACAGTCCAAGTGATGCAGTGGAGATAAAAGCCCTAATCAAATTTCATGCTTCAGGGCATGAGCTGATTACTGCCAGGCAGAAGAGGGATTTATTCCCAGCGGTTCTGACAGGCGCATGGGGCCAGGTGCGCTCTCTGATGCTTCAGACACTACTGACCACTTCCAAAATGGAAAACCCATGAGTCAGACAGCCTGATGCCCACTGGCTGGGTTTCTGCAGTTTCACAGATCAGAGGCAGAGGGATGCCATAAGAGAAACTTGACAAGCAAAAGATTTGCAGAGAAAAAAGGACAGAAAGAGCTGCAGTATGACATGAATAGGGGAAGCCCTAGAGAACATGTGTACTAGGTTCCAGTCCAACCTAGAAAGAAAGGAGAATCCTAATGACCTCTCTCTTTTTAATTTGGTGTCTTCTGTAAGAATCAGTCTCACCCTCTGTGCAATCAGGATATTAACAGTACTACCTCTTGAGATGGTTGTGAAGATGAAAGTGGACAAAATTGGATTATGGGATAGGATTACAGGTAGCACCCCAAAACTAGTAAGCTGACAACCTGGGAGACATCAGAGCACAGGCTCTTGACTGCCAAACAGTAATTCTTATGCCTAAAAGCTCTTAGGTTAAGATCTTAAGATCTTTGGTTCTGGATCAGAAGCATACAGAGAGACTAAAAGTCTAAAATGTTTTGGTAAAGCCAGAGAAACTATAAACCTAGTAATCAACTGCTAATGCAATTCTCAGGCCCCAGAACTTGCACCAACAGAAAGTAGGCTGACCACACTGTTTGACTTCCAAACCTTTGTGTTCATCTAGAATATAGTCATGGAGGACAACCAACTGGGAAGATCTTTCCAGGATTAGACCTTGGCATTGAGTGGGAACCCAATCACTTGGATAACAGTCATAATTCTATCCTGTCCCAGGACTTTTGCATCCCTGAGGAAACTCTCAGTTGAAACTGAGAAAAGACTAAGCTGTACCTCCAAGTATATTCCTCAAGTCCACTCCAGGATGCTGGGTCTCAAGCCAGTCCCCTACAGGTAGGCTGGTCTCTTTCTCCTCTTCCTAAGTCCCACTCTTTCTTCAGATCTTAGATAAAATCAGCTCACCTCTACCCAGAGTCTTCTTTAACCAACCATGTCATAGAACTTTCCTTCTTTCAGAATTCCTTATAAATCTTTCTACTAAGCATCAGAATTATGCATAGCAATAATCTTGATCCTAAACAAACAAATAAATTCTTATATATACCAGAGGAAAGAGCTATGGCTTTGGACACAGGCTCTGGTTCCACCTCTGTTAACGGAGTGAGCTGTGGAAAGTTCCTTACCTTCTCTAGCCCAGGGTTCTCATTTGTCAAATGCAGATAATCATACTTCATAGGGTAATTTCAAAGAGTAAAATGAAATACATATAAATTACCTGGCCTATAGTAGACATTTAATACTTGTATCACTTACTTGATCATTTTCTTATATTAATATAAATAATTATCTGTACCATTTACTTTTTTGTGTTCCAGTTTTATACATCTAACTAAAACAGAAGCTATTTAAGGATAGAATTGAGCCTTGCACACTTTCATATTCTTCATAGGTTGATGCCCACAATTAGTGTCATGAAATATCTATTACTAAGGACTAAAGTGACTTTTGAGTTCAGGCCCTTTTGTTTCCCTTTGGTGTTTCTAAAATACTCGCCTACAGAGATGGAGGCTAAGTTTGGGTCCCTAGCAGATGCAGTGTCCTAACAGTTCTGGAAGCAGATGATCAGTGGAGCAACTGGAAATACCAGTTGAGAATCTGCACCCAAACAACCAGATACTGAGAATCTAGGGATATAGTTCATGTGGCAAGATTAAAAATGTGCTAAAAATAGAAATATGGAATGAAAATCTTGCTATTTCCCAATGGAAATGAGAGGACAGTGGGTGAAAGATCCCCCCCAAAAAAGGAATCTGGACAATAGATTCAAGAATCAAAGACCTGTAAAAGGACTTTACAACAGAATTGGGTCTTCTGACTCAGGCTCCAAGTTTTTGTATGTTGTCTGTAGAGAAGTCATCAATTCTGGCCTGATGCTAGGTCTAGCAGGAACCAGGTGGCACCTAACTGAGATGTGTTCCCAAAGCTCCCTCCAGGCAGAAGATGACACACATTCCCTCTTTAAAACTAAACAAGAAAAAGTTTTTTTCAAAGAATATAGTCTGATTTATTTTTTATCTTCTCCAAGAGTAACCATGTTCTCTTTATATATTCCTAAAAGAGGCAGAGATAAGTATTGAGCTTCCAAAACATAAACACAGAAGAAAGGGACTGCCGCTAGTGGGTGGTGTCTAGAAATCCAGGCAACTTGATTGTTCCACATTTGCATTCCAGAAAAAAAAAATACAGCTACCTCCCATTCACCATCAACATTCACATGATCCTTGGGGCATTCCCTTCTTGCTCTCAATAGTTTAATGATCTTCCTTGAAAGATTTCTGTGTGTACCAGGGGAAAACATTCCTTTCCAGGCCAAGCCCAGCTCTCCCATGTCTGGGGTGGTCCCCCTGATTTACCATTGGCACTCCTCACATTTCCCCTCCTCAACTCCCTCCTCTGCCATAGGCATTGCACCACCATCAGCCTTGGAAAAGCTTCATAACTCAGGATGACAATATAGAGACCATTAAGCCTACATACATCAGCAAAACTGTCTCACTGCTGTCTATGCCGCAGGTTATAAAGATATGTCACAACACACAGGGGCCCCTCGAGCACTGGACTTGATGGGTTGTGCTCAGAAGGCCACTTCTAAGACCAAAGCCATTTTTCACTCAAGGACTCTGTCAAAGGGGGGCTCCAAATGTTGCACGTAATGTTGAAGGTTGATAGCTCTGGGGTATTACCCATGCATGGCCCATTGCTCAGATCTCAAAACTGGTGATCAGATCAAAATATATACTCATTCATACACATACACTGAACCATGAGTATCAATTTCTTTTACTCCTGACTGGGGAAAACCAAGGGCCTACAGTGTAAGAATCCACTCAATCAGGTTAATGAATGAAATAATCAGGTAGAAAGTCAAGTCCCCAAATCAAGTCTAATACTCCCCCAAATTTCCATAACTAGAAAAACACCTGGAGCTTCATGGAGAAGAGATTTTTTTCCTTAGTACCCATAAAATATGAGCTCTATTGAAACTACTGAATTTCAATGGTCCTGGGCCTAGAAGCTGTCTTCTGAGACTCCTTAGCATCCTCTTCTCAGTCCCAGGTCCCAACTTTCTAATCCCTCCAGCTAGATTAGCAAAAGTTGATGGGTGACATTGTCAAAAACCTAGTGATGATTTAAAAGCAAGTGACAAAGTCGAGAGCACACATATCAAAATTCACAAATGTGTATGACATTTGCCAAGATATCTGTCCGTTTTCTGTGACACTATGACCAGAGGCTACAAGATGGTACAATCTTGTCTCTTGTCCCTCTCTAGGGGCTTGATGATGACATCTTACTTGTAAAATGTTATATAGCCTATATAAACTAAACTTCAAGATCTTAATTAATGTACACTGGCATTTATTTAGAATTAGGGCTCCCCTTCATTTTCATATCAGATCCCTACCAGTTTAAGCTTCTCATGGCCCTGTACATCCAAATTAATACTGTCCAATGCAAATTTACAATGATGGAAATGTTTGGTCCAATAAAGAAGCCACTAGCCACAAGTGGCTATTCCACTAGCCACATGTAGCCAGGGTGCAAATACTCACACTATGGCCTATTTCCAGCTACCAATCTGCAGTTAGTGAACAGGGAAGGGAACAGGCAGGGAAGGCTATGCACAATCAGCTTCCTGAGGTAGTTCACACCAGCTCCAGCACACTCCAAGGTGGGGGGACCATCAGTGAGCTGGGGGCTACTGGGAAGTGGCTTATGTAGGGAACGGAGGGTATTCTGCACAGTGCAAGACTTGTGTGTGAGAGGTCCCCAGTGATGACTGTATCTGCAGAATCTGGGAGAAAGAATGAGTTTGATTACTTTCCATACAGAGAGCAAAAATCACCCAGTCAAGGTAGACCTTGCTTTTCCTCTTAAATCTCTTCCCTTCCCTCTGCCCCTTCACCCTTGCCGGATATAAAACAGCAGTTGGGGAGTCTGTGAGCTTAAATTTAAAACAGACTGATATCTCTTGGCCCTAAAGAGACTGCCTCAATGCCACCAAAATCCAGCCTGTGACCAAGGGAGAGTGTCATAACTCACATTCAAGTCAATGACCATCCCTCTTGAAAACCCTTTCCTTCATTCAATGTCTTTGCATGAAGATTTCCTTCCAGATTTCCAATGGTGAAACAAATGAGGGAAAGGAGAACATAGGCATCTTCCTGCTATGACATGAGATAAACATGAATACACATCCATTGTTTTCCATTGGTCACAGATGCTTACTCTAGACGTTTTTCCTTGTTTGCCAGCTAGGTCCATTTGGGGTATGCCTGTCGTCTGGTGGAAATCCCATACAGGAGCCAATCGTCAAGTTGAGAGCTCAGGAAGAATAGCAAGATTTGCTAATATCTGGTGAGCACTCCAAGTTGCCAATTTGGAGAGAATGGCACAGTTGGGTCTGAAATAAAAAGCCTTTTTCTCCCTCTCTGAAGGACAGAGGTCATGGAAGCAGTCACACAGAACACTGCTGCTTCCTCTTCTACATTCATGAACCCTCTACTTTCTCCCTCTAGCTTCCTAGTGTGAAGCAGAAGTTCAGATGATTCCTTACCCTTTCTGGGTCTTGGAACTATTTAAGAATTGCCAAAGTACTGGGATCCCCAGAATAAGGCACATGCTCTGAAGCCTGCCTATGATTCTAAGGGGGTTTATGGACAACACTCACCCCCCCCCAACCCAGAGTCAGAGGACCCAGATTCTGGGGATTTGAGGCTCAGAAGCTCTGTTTGAATGCTGGTGCTCTGGTGCTTGTGCCCTCTGAGAGCACCACTGCGAATGATCCTTCCCCCCTCCCCCCAGCTCCTTTCCACTTTCTCCAGCTGGCTGGGTTGCAGCCTATGATCGCTTGCCAGTTGAACTGGGACCATGAACCATTCAGCAGTGGTTTCCCGGGTCTAGAGGAAACAGCCAAATGCCTTTAAGCAAATCATGTCTTTGTTATTGATTTTCTCCACTTGAAGGCTTGAGAATCCCTGATTAAATCATAAACTGCTGCATCAGCCATGCACTGTTTCAGTCTCTTGAACCAAACTTCAATTTCTTTGGGGCCCTTCAACTCAAATGCAGCAAGTTCTGGATCTATATCCATCATTCTTTCACTCATTTAAACTCTAACATTTATTGAGTATATTTCAAGAGCCAGGCACTATTCGAGGCAGGGGTTAGTACAGTGAACAAAACCAATCTTATCTTAATTTATCCTCTTCAAAAATGGCAATTCTAACTATTGTTGCTTCCAAAACAATGGTAATAATTATTACAACAACTATGCAAGCCACGGGCTCTGTTCTAAATATTTTATATGCATCCCCTCATTATTTCTCAGAAAATTTGGTGATGTGGGTATTGTCATGATCCTCTGGTAATTTGCTTAAGCTAAGGAGAGGCAGAAACAAGATGTAACACCAAGCACTAAACTGCCTTTAGATCTAACATCCCTGGTAGTGGTTATGAAACTAAGTTAGATCGTGCACCATTACTGAAATGTGAACAGACGTCTTACCGAAAATTAGTCTGGAGTGTGCATATATGTAAGTAGATCTGGGGTTACCTGTGGTTGCCAAGGGTACTGAGGTCAGCATGGATATAATCAGAGGGTACTGACAATTTTGCTAACCAGAGATGGTTTGGCCACCCTAGAAAAAAGTAGGATGTGCATGACTGGGAACACAGGACGAAGGATTACTAGAGTTGAATTGGCAGCCAAAGGACAAACAAGCCAAAAATCACTTTTAAAAAGTCATTTTTAAAAAAACCATGAGGGGTGTCTGGGTGGCTCAGTCGTTAAGCATCTGCTTTCAGCTCGGGTCATGGGTCCTGAGATGGAGCCCTGCATTGGGCTTCCTGCTCAGCAGAGAGCCTGCTTCTCCCTCTCTGACTCCCCCTGCTTGTGTGTGCTCTCTGTCAAACAAAATCTTTAAAAAATGATAAATAAATAAATAAATAAAAATGTAAAAACCATGATGGACAGAAGAAATGATTATAATCCTAAGGGAATACTGGTGAAAGTACAGAGTAAGTACTAAAAGGGCTGGACAGAAGAAATTATTATAATCCTAAGGGAATACTGGTGAAAGTACAGAGTAAGTACTAAAAGGGCATACTCATCTGAAGGAAATATTTTTTTTTAGAGATTTTATTTATTTATTTGTCAGAGAGAGAGAGAGAACATGAGCACACAAGCAGGCAGAGCCAGAGAGAGAAGCAGGCTCCTTGCTCAGCAGGGAGCCAGATGTGGGACTCAATCTCAGGACCCTGGGATAATAACCTGAGCCGAAGGCAGTGGCTTAACCAACTGAGCCACCCAGGTGTCCCTGAAGGAAATATTTTTAAATAGCAGTTTCCTATATCCACGGCTTCTAAAGATCCCAGGTAGTGCTAATAGACATTCAAATGAAATTTGAGGTTGGGACTCTAGGAGAGTAGTAGTCCCTATGCAGGGGTGAGGCCATATTTTGCAGTTTCTGATGGCTATACAACTTGGGTGACTATAAACAAAAACTGCTAAATACCAAATTAGGTCCAGAGCCTTGGAAGGAACCCTAAAGCTTCTGCTACATTAGCATCATGGCAAATCCATCTTGTCCCAAGTGACTATGAGAAACACATGCCACCTTAGTGTTTGGATCGCAGTGACTAAGAGAAGATTAAAAGCCTAATTTGGAGCACTGTGTGATCAGAGAATAATTATTTGAAGATGCTTTGATAAGAAGATACAAGATAATGGTGGAGGTGGTGTGAAAGGAGGCTTTTGGCAATCCAAACCACTGAAAGAGACATCCAATGTAAATCTGAATGACATACCATTTCTTGCCTATCAACATTGCCAACTTAAAAAAAAAAACCATACTGCTAATCAGCCTCTAGCTAGCACATATAGCACCTATGTACAATATACAAGAAGACCCCCATGTGGGCAGACAAGGTGAAAAGACAAGTCCTCTTTGATCAGGCAGAGCCCCTGTAGGTGAATGGTATAACAATCAGTGGAGCTTTGGGGCAAGGTAAAAAGCATTCCTTTAGCTATGTGGTGCCCCACTTGCAGAGTGCCAGGCTGGGCAAGAGAAATGCAATCTGGATTTCAGCCCTAATTCATCCTCTTAGCTGGGCATCTTTGTGCAGTATTCCAACTGCACAACCAAACATGGTGGTCTGTATCTAGGAATGTACTGATTTTAAAAATATGCCTAAAGGAACTTAAAATGTGTACATTCTCTCCAGGAATGTTCACTTCTTGGAATTTATCTTAAGAAAACTATCAGTAAAAAGGACAAAGATTTATGTAAAATAAAGCATATAGATGTAATATTTGTATAGCAAAAAATTAAAAACAACCTGTATATCTAATAAATAGAAAACTAGTTAATTAACTAATGATTCTAATGTACAAGAGAATACTGACCACCCATTAAATGACTTTTCAATGACAGGAGGAAATATTCATGACATAATTCTTAATTAAAAAGCAAGAAGGGAGGGGCAGGTCCCTGGCTCAGTCCGTTAAGTCTGCCTTCAGCCCAGGTCATGATCCCAGGGTCCTGGGATTGAGTCCCACGTCAAGCTCCCTGCTCAGTGGGGAACCTGCTTCTCCCTCTTCCTTTGCCCCTCCCCAGTGTTCTCTCTAGCTTGTACGATCTCTCTCTCTCAAGTAAATAAATAAAATCTTAAAAAAAAAAAAAAGGCAAGAAAGGAAACTATGCAGATTAAAAAAAAAAAATGTGTGTCTCTTAAAAAGACTAGAAATGTTTCCAAACATTAAAAGTGATTGTCTGTGGGTAGTGGGAATACAGAGGATTTTTACTTTCTTCTTTATGTTTTCTAATTAAAAGACTTTTTTACATTGTAAATATCATCATAACCCTCAAGGCAAACACACATTTTTTTAAAAAGATTTTATTTATTTATTTGACAGACAGAGAGATCACAAGTAGGCAGAGAGGCAGACAGAGAGAGGGGGAAGCAGGCTCCCCGCCAAGCAGAGAGCCCGACGTGGGACTCGATCCCAGGACCCTGAGATCATGACCTGAGCTGAAGGCAGCGGCTTAACCCACTGAGGCACCCAGGCGCCCCCAAACACACATTTTAAAACAGTACCCAGATTTGTAGGGCAGAGACAAAGTGGGTAGGGGGAGTACATGTCACCTTGACCTCACGAGTCTATTGTCTGCACCTCTTTGATTTCCACTTCTCATTGAGTCCCTGCCCTTGGTTGCCTGGCTGCCCTTGGCTTCATTGTCCCCTCTGACTTATAGCGATGAGTGGGTGGGGGGGTAGGTCACTAAAGGAACATGATGTCTCCCTATGACTGTCACATTTCAAAGCTCTAGGAGTGCCTCTCTGTGTTTGAGCACCATGACACAATAGCTTTAGGTCACTAAAGACACTTGCCCAGACACCATCATAAGAGGTGAAGGTAATGTGAACCAGGCAGGAGCAGCTAATTGACTTAGCTATTTACTTTCAGATTTATAGGACACCACTGCTGAGTAATTAAACTTACTGAGCTATTTCCATAAGATATTAACTTTATATAATCCTCACTAAACATAAATTGAGAGCTGGGTTTGGGTTTTGTTTTGGTGTTTTTCATTTTGGAATCAGTAATTAAAGATTATTCAATTATGATAATGTGTTTCTTTTAGGAATGGTCTTTGTAGCTGAAGCATGATGAATACCACGCCGCTTGGGTGATAATAGTGACTTTAAAAACTCTCCTGTAAAGTTCCAAATGGAGATGTGCTTTCCCACTTTTTCTAGGCCAGCTGTTCTCTGAACTCCATTCCAGAACCACCTTTAAACCAAGGCAGGTTTTCTTCCCAGGGTTAAGTGGCACCCAGACACAGCTGACACCCAGCGGGTCATGTTAGCATGTTGTGGGTAGCAATGGGAAAGGGCTTCAGGCTTAATAATCGGTGGCTTAGAGTGGCCAGAAAGAATAACTCGGGACCCTAAGCCCACAAATCTCCAAGGACTGAAGGAAAAAGCCCCACTTGGGTCATGCTGGCCAGTAGGGCTGTGCAGTCTAGCCCAGCCTCCTCTCTGCCAAAGAGCTCTTGCCCCAGGCTTCCCCAGCAAACATTTATTGAGGGCTAGATGTTGATGCACATAGCATCCCTGGTGAGCATGTAATCAGCACTCCTTCCAAGGAGCACTTATCAGCCACTGGAGCGGAAGGTGCATCCAGGTACAAAAGACTGACGAGCAGGCTCCTGGCTCAGCTCCCGGCTCAGCAGGAACCAGATTTTTCTCTTTGGTCCAACCTAGCTTTCAGGAAATCAGGCAAAAACAGCAGAGGTTTCTAAATAAGGCTAGACCCAGCTTTTAGTCTTTCTAACTTGGCAGAGTTTGTTTTCCTAAACCTCAGTTTCCTCTTCTGTAAAGTAGGGATGATACAATGTAACTGCTGGAGAGTTCAGGGAAGTCAGTGGGATCCTGGATGTGTGTAACAGGGTTACTGACATCCTGTGGCTGGCTGCTATCTGTTCCCTTCCACCACTCCCAGTGCCTCCCAGTCTCCTCTCATTCAATCCTTGATACCAGTCAGTGGCTACACTTCCGAGTCACCTGGGAAACATAAAAACTACAGATGTGGGCACCTGGGTGGCTCAGTCTGTTAAGCATCTGCCTGTGGCTCAGGTCGTGATCCAGAGTCCTGGGATTGAGCCCCACATCAGGCTCTCTGCTTGGCAGAGAGCCTGCTTCTCCCTCTCCTTCTACTGCTCCCCCTGTTTGTGCTCTCTCTCTGTCAAATAAATAAAATCTTAAAAAACAAACAAACAAAAAAACAACAGATGCTCCAGCCCAGTATTAATTATCTATTGCTGTGTAGCAAATCAACCCATGCTTAGCAGCTTAAAAACCATAAATGTATCATCTCACAGCTTCTGTAGGTCTGGAATCCTGACACAGCTTAGCCAGGTGGTTCTGGTTCAGCATCTCTCATGATGCTACAATCAGGGTGTCAGCTGGGGCTGCCATCACCCGGGGCTTGGCTGGGGAAGGAGACTATACCCCCAAACTTAGTCACATGGCCATGGCCAAAGTTCCTCACCTATGGGCCTCCCATGGGGCTACTCATGACATGACTTTTTGGCTTTCCCCAATGCAAGTGATCTGAAAGAGCCCAGAAGGCAATGCCACCATGTCCTTTATGACCTGGTCTGTAAGTCACATAGTTTCTCTTCCATCTTATTCTGTCTGAAGAGAGTCACAAAGTTCTGCCCGCATTCTGTGGGAGGGAATATCTAGGGGAAGGATCACTGGGACACTGGTGGGGGTGGGGGCTGGGGGTGGGGGTGGTGGCAGGCAGCCAGGAGGCTGGCCTCCACATGCCCCAGTCCCAAAGATTTCAACTCAACTGGTTTGGGACTCAAGAATATTTTTTTAATTTTTTATTTTTTCTTAACTCTCTAGGTAACTCCAGTGTGCCACCAAGGTCAAAAGCACACACTGCATAATCTCTCCTAAGATAGCTTCTCTCTGGCCCAGCATGGGCAATTTAATCCTTTCCCTCAGTAGGTCCTTAATTGGTTCATCCCTCCTGCTGCTAAATCCTCTCAGGTCCCTCCTAAGTAGTCACACCAGGAGCAGGGCCCTTCAGAAGAGCAAAAAGCAGCAGCAGAGAAGCTGAAGTCCAGATAAGCAAACAGCACCCAAAACTAACATGATGGAAACACTGGAAGGCCCTGGAGCTCCCGGAGCCAGCAGTTTGGCAAGGAGCCAGGCTGAGTCAGAAATCAGGGCTGCTGAAGGGGCCGTGCATTTGAGGCCAGCAGGCCAGGAGACGGTGACACATAACCAAAGCAAAGCCCAGCTTCCCCCACCACCCCACCCCCAACAGCCAAAGCAGTCTGCTGGCTTCGCCTTTGCTGCCTTTCTGTTCTTTACCCTGGGGAAAGCCAATTCCAAAACAAACCTCCCTAAAGTGCTGTGGGTGATGCCAGCCAAAAGCAGCTTGGAGGAGGAGGAGGAGGAGAGCAGACAGTCCCGGCTTCCTGGCAAAGGCATTTCCCCTAACACAAGCTGCCCTCAACCCCTCTTCCAGTAAGCAAGCTTTCCTGGCTCGTGATCATGTTGGCATTGCCATCCACAGATGAAAGTTGCTTACAACAAAAATAAACATGAAATGATTATGACATACACATCAGCGGGGAGCGAGGTGTCCATCATCACAGATGGCTGATTCATCTTTGTGTAATGAAACCCAAATTGTAATTGTGTATATTTCCAGCCTGTTCTCTCTCTGTTCACTAAAGAGGTATCTGGCTTTGTCGTATCGGCTGCTGCCTGCTCAGGCCCTAGGGTCCTCTGGCCTTTTGTAGCACAGAACCGAGTAGAAAGGGGAATGGAAGGATGGGAGGGATGAGAGCCAGGGCTTGGGGAGGGCTAAGCAGGGATGGCTCTGAAGAGAGTTGGCGAGTATTTGCAGTATGCGAGGGAAATGGATGGAAGGGAAAAAAGTTGTAAAAAGAGAAATGGTTCTCAGGATTGAGTCCCTTTAAAATGTCCAAGGATTGCAGCTAAAAAAACAAAACAAAACAAAAACAAAAACAAAAAAATCTTAGTTATTGGAAATTTCTTTTTAGTGGGTGGGCTATGTTTTTCTTCTTTTTTTTTCCCAAAGATTTTTATTTATTTACCTGACAGACAAAGATCACAAGTAGGCAGAGAGGCAGAGAGAGAGGGGGGAGCAGGCTCCCCGCTGAGCAGAGAACCCCATGTGGGGCTCGATCCCAGGACCCTGAGATCATGACCCAAACCGAAGGCAGAGGCTTACCCCATTGAGCCACCCAGGTGCCCCTATGTTTTTCAATCATGATCATATTTTGAGACTGGACCATGAGGACCCCCTTGAACAAGGTTGCACTGGTATCCACATTCAAGTCCATGCAGAAGTGAGCAGGTGTGGAGAGATTACGGCACTCCACGTAGGCCCCATGACTGCAGTGGGGGACAGACAGGAGGCCACATCAGACACAACCATTTGCGCCTTCAAACTGCATCCTGTGAACAGTGGGGAGCCCGTGAAGAATTCCAAACAAAAGAGTCACTGGGTTGGATGAGGGTGTGCAGGTGATGGGAGGCAGACCATCTCTTTAGCAGCAATTAGACCAGGTGAGAGATGATAAAGGCCCATATGCTAAGACAGTTAGTTACTGGGGGAAAAAAGGAAGGACAAGATATGAGGAACACTTAGATGATAAAATCGGTAGGACTTGGTGCTTTACTAGATCTTTGATGGGACAGAGAGCCAGGGGTACTCTGAAGAAGGAGGAGGACTTGAAGTTAATCCTAAGGGTCCAGCTTTGGTGTCTGGGGTGGGAGGCCAAGACAGACTTCAGGGACACAAGGAATTCAGAAGGGGAGCAAGCACTGAACTCTGGTTATAGGCAAGATCAATGGGAGAGCACTTGATCACGTGCCGTGGTGATGCGTTATCCTTATGGCTCCCATTACTAGTCGTTTTCAGCTTTTACAGCGGGGCTCTCTCAAACCTTATGGAGATGCAGTATTTAACTTTTTTTTTTCAATTTCAAGGTTCTGCTAGTCTGGGTACTATGGATACCCACATCACTTACAGCTCCCAGATGTAATCTTGGGACTCCTTTATTTGAAATTATTCACAGGATACAGTTCAAAATCATAAAAGATTATTCATGATGTCTACCTCCCAGGGCACCTGGGTGACTCAGTCGGTTGAGCATCTGCGTCGACTTGGGGCATGATCTCAGGGTCCTGGGATCGAGCCCCCTGTCAGGCTCTCTATTCAGCAGGGAGTCTGTTTCTCCTTCTCCCTCTTCCCTTCCCCCTGCTCATGCTCTCTCTCAAATAAATAAATAAAACCTTAAAAGAAAATGATGTCTAACTCCCAGTGCAGTGATGGTGCCTATGTGGGCTGCTGTGAACTCTCCATACATTTTACATTTGTGCATTTACTCAGGCTCTTCCCTCCACTGGCTTGAAATTTTGTTCCCACAGCCTGCACCCTTAAGCCCCCATCTGGAGGGTGCCTACTGTGTCTGTACTATGTCGGATCAATTATCACCCATCCTAGATACAATTAATTCCCTCTTTATGTTCCCCACTGTGCTCAGAGGTAATTCCATCCCCATGTTATAACTAACCTTGATGCACCTAACAGTTTGAATGTCTGCCTCACTCAGTGAGGTTGAAGACTTCTTAAGGGCAGGATCTTATCCCGATAGTATGTAATAATTACAGTTTTATTATTATGAATATTGTTCATGACCATTTTTGGGGCACCTAGTATACTGCAGCTCTTTCCAACACCATGCTGACTTCTTTTTTTAAAGAATTTATTTATTTATTTGAGAGAGAGAGAGAGAGAGAGCACAGAGGGAGAGTGAAAGGAAGAAGCAGACTCCCCACTGCGCAGAGATCCAGATGCAGGACTCCATCCCAGGACCCCAGGATCATGACATGAGCCAAAGGCAGACGCTTCACTGACTGAGCCACCTAGGTACCACTGCCCTTTTTCTTTTTGTTATTTTTATTGCCAATGGCTGGCAGAGCCTAGCATACAGCAGGCACTCAGAGAACTATAACAAATGAATAAGTATCTATTTATTGAGAAAAAGCAACAGGAAGTTTGAGTCTGGCTCTTGTTACTTCTCTTCTCCAGCACATATGAAGCCTGTAAGCAGATATCCTATTTCTGAGCCCCAAAAGTAGGTTTTTAGGAATAAGTGAAGTGAATGTCACAAAAATTTTAATATAATAGATATGCTTATTTTTATAGGAAAATTTCCAGAGCAATAATAGATTGGGGAATTATTTTTAATAGTATTTCAATGAAAGGAAGGAAATATAAATATGAATATGAACTTTTAATCAAGTATACTCCATTGTACAAGACATACCAACCTAGTAATTATTTATCTGTTGTTTTGTGTGTGATTTGATCCCTGAAGTTTTGGGCATTGCTGTAAGTTTTTCACAGTATAATATCTTAATAATGATTATATTAGTATTTATTATTATATGATTTATGGGCATAAGAAGCTTAATTTTGGGATGCCTGGGTGGCTCAGTCAGTTAAGGGTCTGCCTTCAGCTCAGGTCATGATCCTCCAGCATCCAGGGTCCTGGGATGGAGCCCCATGTTGGGCTCCCTGCTCAGTGGGGAGCCGGCTTCTCCCTCTCCCTTTGCAGCTCCCCCTGCTTGTGCTCTCTCTCTGTCAAATCAATCAATAAATTTTAAAAATCTTAAAGAAAAATAAGAAGCTTCATTTTTATCATTTTCTCTCCTTTTGAGTTTGCTTGAAAGTGATCGTTATAAAAAGATGAAAGTTTTTTTCAATGCAGCCTTGTTTTAAGATCTCTCCTTAGTAGACTCAACAGTAACTTCAGAGTGGTTCCCTTTTCCTCCACTAAGCCTTTCTTTCCCTACTAAGCAAGCAGACTACCTGGAGAGGTCACTCTGGTGAGTGAGTGCTAGATCAACTGTGGCACATGATGCATTTTATCTGGTGAAATCACTCGCCAACATGTGCAATGAATTCACCTGCTCTGATTTGCTTGGATGATGTATGCAGCCATGATTCAGGCCCAAACAGCTATCTGGAGAGGCAATCCTTTTTCAGGGGACAGCCCAGGGAATATGAGATGTGGTCAGTGACAAGCATGACGATTGTAAGATTTATCTGTCAGCTGGGAGCATGATTAGTGATGTTCTTCAGCTTCAGGACAGGCTCTAGACTAAGAAGCAAAACTGCTTAAAGTCTGCAGCCTGGAGCAAATGCAAATTTTCCTTCATCTCTCAAAAACCTCAGCCAGACCTCTGAGTCCAGGAGAGTTGCAGCTTAAAACCCAGCAAGCCACTAACCCCTCCTGAGGGCAGGAGTTGTCATGAGAAGAGCATATGTGCAAATAAATTTGACAAAGCATACAACTTTCCAAATCCTCAAGGGAGTAAAACTGGGGTTCAGTTTATTCTGCTACATTGTTGGTGAGAGGTAGAAAACAAACATGGAAATAAATACAAGTTATTAGAGTCAGATAGAGATTTTGATACCAGAAAAGCCACTCCCAATTTGTAACCTTACTACTATTTAAGCAGCCTAAGTTTCCACTGTCTTGGGTAAAAGATGGTGAAAATATCACAGAAATAATATATGTAAACAGTCAGCATGATGCCGGAACATAGTTCTCAACAAATGATAGGTATATTATCCTCAAAGATTTTTGGCTGAGTTTGCAAGGTTCCAAGAGGCATACAAGGGGAAAAAAATAAGTGTTGGTTTCATAGATCAGAAAGAAAACACCGAGGAAAGCAAGAAAATCATAAATTATGTGAAGACAGGTAAATTAGACATTAGAGAAATTAACAGGCAGCCAACAGGAATAGGGGGAAATAGGGACAGCTAAGCTCCTCTCAGGCAGAGCTCAGTTTTTCAGGACTTGTTTCACCTGGTTTTACAAGGCATTAAATTATTAAAATTAAGCTGAAGTCTCCTGAACATTCAAAATCTCACTGTGACAATTTGGAAGCTTTTAGCGCTGACACATGCCATCCCCATGGAGACACACACGTGCTGGGACAGTGTTGGCCTGAATGGATCTTAACAGCCAGTGCCCATAAAAAGAAGTAGAATAGACAGTAGCTGAAGGGTTGCTAAACCAAGCAATTAAGTTACACTCCCTCCATTTCCCCAATCTCTGTAAAAACTTTACAATTCATTAATTTTGTGGGATTTCGGGATCCCAAGTCTGTAATTCTTGGTTAGTGCCGTCCCATATGCTCTGGCAGAGAAGATAAGGAGACGTAGTTCCCAGCTACACATCAGCGCGGACTCCAGGCTCAGACTTAGAGATGCGGCTTCAACTCCAATGTTTAACATCTGCTTGATTTATGGTCCCTTGATTTATGAAGAGAGCTGGTAAAAGCTGTTGGGAAGCATTTTGATGCCACTTGTGTTCATTTTCAGCAATAAATTGTAATGGTGTTGCAAGAGCAAATGTATCAGACAGCCAGAGTCTATTATGGTGCAAGGCCAGCTGCATCCTGGGAACAACACAGTATATTTGGGATGCAGAAAGCTATCTTCGAGTATCATTTGGGGCATATTTTTAAATACACAAAAATTAGGAATATAGGCATTCAGGTTCCCACAGCCACACTAATTGGGCCACATGATTGTCTAACCATCAGGTTGTATATGACATTGAGTAGGACAGACATGTGTCAGAATTAGACCCAGAAGTCATTCAGCCATCTGCAGTGTGGAACTGTCAACCTTAATGGTCTGATTATACTCTGTGTTTGTACTATGACATTTTACATGGTTTATGCATTATCTCCTAACTTGTTAAATAGCATTATGGTAACGTACATCTCTCCCCTTTCTCTCTTTGCCCTTGATCTTTCCCAATTCAGGAACCCTCACTTCTTTTCATCCCAAAGCTTCACACAATTCTCTACAGCATCAGTCATTCCCCCAGTCAATCTCTCCTCCAACTGGTGGCCAAATCAATCTTTCTAAAGCTCCACTCTATTTGATCCTGTTCATTCCATTCATATTCTAATCATATCATTTTTTTGGTGCTCAAAAACCACCAATGGACTTTCACACCTTTTAAAACACAGTCATGACACATTTCACAACTAATGGGTTATGTGGATCTGGGCTTCAGGGGGACCTCCCCCAGATCCCCAGTTGTTGTCAATTTTTGTCTTTCTCATTTGACATTAAACTCTCAGACAGCAGAGCTAGTGCTAGAATGTAATAGATGCTTATTAAATATTTGCTGAATTACTAAGTGAGTGAATCCACTCAGACACTGTGGCTGGCAATATGAACTGCTAAAAATTCTTCCAGAAAATAATCTGCAAATATCAATATTCATGAAAATATTCATAATTTTTGACCTTAAAATAATATTTCTGGTCATGTTCTAAGGCAACCATTCAAAAAGGAAATGATGTCTATGAGTTATTGCTTATAATAATGAAATGTCAGAATGAATTTAAAGCAATAATAAGAGAAAAGTTAATTAAGGTAAATCCATTCAAATGAACATTATAAAGTCAATGAAAATTATTGTGAAGACTTGTTAGTGACATGGAACATTCTGTGTTCTATTTCTTTTTGAAAAAGTACTGAAAATTAAAACTA
>ML106652.1:10449-22320 GCA_003697995.1 Taxidea taxus jeffersonii | reverse complement strand
TGTGTGCTACAGACGCCTCAACATGGTCCTGGGAATTTAAGGACTCCTTATATTTGTCCAGACCCAAGAATGCCGGAGTTCTGACACACAGCATCTTGAGGGTTGTGAGATAATCAGCAGCATTGCTTAGCCAGCCGAAGTTAAATTATGGTTGCTACTAGGAAGGGACCAGGGAGATTTTTGCACCAAATTTACCTGCCCCAGAGTGAGAAGAATAACCTAGAAATGCCTGGCCAGGTTGAAAAGTGCTGCGAAGTGTGGTTGGAAATACAATTATTGCCTCTCAGGTAGGGCAGCTAATGTACGGGCATGGTTGGACGCTGCTTTTCATCACCTTGACTGCTGTTTCCCCAGAGCTGTATCCAGGTGGAACCATTCCGCTCTATGCTCCTTTTCTCGTTTCGAAGTGTTCAGTTTTAATGAAACAGATATGAGGTCAGGGAGCAGAAGTCACTTAAGAAGTAACAGCATATGCAAACCTGTGTGTAACTCATTACAATTGAAAATGCAGTAAAACCTTGATTAAGGGCACCCCAAGTAACCAGAACTCTCAATTAACTAGGATTTATTTCTTAGAATTCTGCTTTGAGGGGGAAAAGCATATGATAATGGGGGGGAAAAAATCTCACCTGAGGAATTTTTTATCAGATGTCCTCCAAGGTCTGCCTGGACTCCATCTGCCTCCTCCCCAAGATCCCTTTTTCTCCTTCACCTCCATTTCGAAGCCTGTTCAATGAAAACTCATGTCAGAGGGATGACCCTAAAATGTATAAGGTCAGTTCGGCTCCCTCTTTCACAGACAAGGACCCTGAGACCCGGGAGGTGGCGTGACCTGCCCTAAGACCCCCAGCTGATGGCTGGCGGCCACACTGTCTCTTCAGTGCTAGTCAAGTGATTGTAACTGTGACGTGCCGCTCCCCACCATGTGAGCTGCCTATCCTTGCCGGTCCCCAAAAGATCTGCACATGGAGTAAAAATGTGAGGGGAAAATGAGAGGGGCCAGCCAGATGATCGCATCATTATCCAGTCAGCCATGGCCACATAGCCCATCCGGGTCTGGAACATCTGACTTTAGGACAGCCATTGAACAACAGCCAGAACAGAGGCCGTGGCCATTTCAATTAGCTAGACTTTGGATTTGGGTTAGAATCAGCAAGAAGCCTCTGAAACTTCAAAAGCCTTGAAAAAAGAACTTGAAAAAGCTGGATGCAGTGTGGCATTGCCTCCCAGTGAAGACAGTTCCTGATTTCCCTGGACAGTTTGTTGCTTCCTCTTCTGGGAACTGCTATGTTTACATCCAAAGGAATCCCTGTCCCTGTTTTCCCCTCACAGCTGCTGTCAGGCCAGCCTCAGGATAGGCAGTCACTTCCTGTAACACCCTTGTAAGGCACCAAGAAGACCACCTTCTCTCTGCCTTGCCCCCACATCTTCCTTTTCTATGATCAACCTTAAATGCCACTTGGAGTCACTCAGGGGGGACTTTTTGGATTTTAGGAGATCTAGGCCAGTCCTGGGCCCATCTGTCCTCAGATTCATCTTTTCCCCTGCTCTCCTCTGTATCCTAAGCCCTGACCCACTAGCACCATTGCCTGGGCTTCCTGGCGGGGTTGGGGAAATGCTAGCTCAGGGCAGGAGAGCCGGAAGAAGAAAGGAGGAGCCATCCCCTTCTCCCCTCTCTACATTCGGTGGCTTCTCCACCATGCGTGTCTTCTCTGTGGCTCCAACTCCTCCCAGATACCCCACCATGGTTCTGGCCTTAGAGTCTACTGCATTCTGCTAAGACCATCTCCCATCTGGATATTCTAGCAGCCTCCCACACTTGTTAATCATGAGTTCCCTCACATTGAATTCTCTGTGTTGAATTACCTGGTCTTGACTGGTCCCTGACCAATACAAGCTCCCTGTATTAAAATGCAAACCCCGTATACCTCCAACCTCAGTATTCAGTGGAGAACAGCAGTATTTCATGGACTTCTCCTGGTGAGCAAAAAATTTGACCCCATTAGCTTTTATTACTTGACCAGAACCTGTAATCAGTCAACCCCAAAAAGTCAGTTAAAGCAGGCATATACTGAAGGTGTATGAATACCTTCAATGTCTTATTTTAACTTAGAACCTTCTTCACCAAAGCCAGGCAAGGATTTTATTTGGGTATGGGTCTCGTGGTTGGGGTCCTCCACTGTCCTTCCATAAGCATCCCCATAAATAAGACATCGTCTGAGGTTTCTATAGTAGATAGATTATGGTGAAGGACATAAAGACACAAGCAAAGCCTGCTTGAGTGCAAAATCCTTCTAGGTTTCTGGTTTGCTTTCCAGTGTTTTCTTATCTCATGCACACCTAACCCAACAGTGTTTTTGCAATGACTCACCCCTGAGACTATCAATTTAGTTTGCATGAAAACTTGGATGTGGCTTTCTTTTTGCAATTCTGTTTCATCAGTTTACATTAAATTAAATTTTGAAATAATAGTAACAAGCTCAACAGGCATAAACAGGTTTGGGCATAGCTGCTCCCTGCAAGGGCAGGGGTGGGCGCTCGGCTGAGGGGTACCCAAGTGTCCGGGCTCCCCAGGGGGGCCCAGTGAGCCTCTGGTGTTCAAAGTGTGGAGGGTGCTCAGAAGGTTTGCACTGGGGGTGGGGAGCACTGATTAACACAGCAAGTGTAGTAAGTGGAGGTGGCCTCCTGAAATCCCTGCCAGGGCTCAGCGTCTGGAGGTATGGACCCACTACAGGGAAACAAGCACTCAGGCTCGTTGGTTGGATGGTCCCCTCATTATTGCAATAGGAGCGCATTAATGATTCCCAGAATGCCATCTGCTGCCAAGAATTGTGATTGGAGTCCACACTCTGCTTGTTTGCCAACGTTTCTTCCTCCCGTCTCCTTATCTCTTCACGGCTTAACCCAGGATTAGAGGAGTTGGGGGGAGGGGTGAAGGGAGGCACCGGCCTCAGTGGGAACACTCAGAGCTCAGGTGGCTCAAGGGAGGCCCCCCGACTGGCCCTGAAGGTATCACTGGGCTCTGACCAATCGCCACGTTTCTCAAGGACGCACAGAGGGAGAAGGGGTGGAGTCTCCCTGCACCAGGGAGGCCACACAGACCGAGACAGCACTGCATGCAGAAAGATCGTCCGGGTTCTGCTTGCATGATTAGAACTCTGGCCTGGCTGCTGGCTGTCCTCACCCAGGCATTGAGAGCCAGCCACGTCCCTCACGGGCTGGGGTGGTTCCTGGCCTTGCAGCTGAAGGAGTCAGACAGGGTGGTCCCAAGACTTCCTTCAGCTTTCACATCCAATGTGCCGGTGACCCCTAATAAATGATTCCTGCCCTCAGAGTGAATATGGTTTAGAGATGCCCAGTGCAGTAGTCGTGAGCTTCCCGTTGCTCTCAAGCACTTGAAATGTGACAATCCCAAATTGGGAAGCGCCACAAAAATAAAATACTGGATTTCGATAACAGTCTCCCCCGCTCCCCGCCCCGGCACCCCCCAAAAAAAGACAAAGAGAAAAAGTAACATGCATCATGATTGCTACATCTTGAAACAATCATATCTTGGACATATTGGGTTAAAACATGTTGTTAGAAATTATTTCTTTTTACTTTTTTAAGGCAGCTACCAGGCTATTTTAAATTGCATATGTGGCTTGTAATTGATGTCTATGGATAAGCACAGCTGCGGAGGGAAGCTGCGTAATGAGATAAGGGGTGTCCAGAATGGCACCTGCCACAGGAGCTCAGTGAGGAAGGAGCTGGGCTGGAGTTCCCCAAGAAGATGTGGCGGGAAGGGGGGCTGGGCCTGATTCAGGTAATAGAGCAGGAACTATTCATCCTGCAGCCAGGCGGCTGGTTGGCCAACCTTTCTGGAAGTGGAGGCTTTGGGAGGGGATCAGGGGAGCAAAGGCTCTAAAGACAGGCCTTGACCACGCTGAGCCGTCCTTGTCCTCATGCCGGCTTGTCTCGGCTCCCCCAGCACTCACCGCTTGCTCATCCTCCATCCTTTTCCTTTCTCGATGCCCCTCACTGAGCGTGCTCAGTCCGGCTGGGCCCCCGTCAGCATGAGCGGGAGGGGAGCAGAGAGAGAATGTGGGTCATTCTTCCCACCTGGCTCACTTGGAAGGCCGGCTCAGTGTGGCTCATGGAGACTGTGATTGCTCAGAAAAGGGTGCAATGGCGTCCAGAATTTTGTGGGTGTTGTTTCAACTGACTTTTAACTCCCTGGGTGAGACTCCCTTTGATAGAGATTCGAAGCCCAGGATTAGGAGCAGATCACCAAACCCCGAGAGAGAGCTCCCCTGGTTGCCAGCTAGCCAGCTGGTGGGGTTCATCTGGGTGCATGTTTCCTTTCCCTAGGCCTGATGCCTGTGCTTCATGGTTGGCTCTCAGAGACAGGACATGGGACATGTCCTGTGTGCTGCCACCTCGCCTTCCCCTTTTATGACCTGACAAAATCCGGGGGCTTATAGGAAAAAGCACATGCTGTCTCTAGATGTGGGTGTTTTCCCGTCACTTTCCAGGCCTGTGTCTCACCCTGTGTGAGCCTTCCTGAGTGTGGGCTGCCTGCCAAGGGCTGGGAAGGGCTCAGGGCTGCCCACCCCACTGCCCTACCTATTGCCCTGCCAACAGCACCCTGCTCTGGATCCTGGGACGACCCTTGACGCTCTTGCAGAGACCAGTGCTCACCTTCCAGAGTCAGGGATGGAGAATCTCAGCCCTTGCCTGCCCTGGCTTCAGGGAGATTTAAGACTCTCCCCAGGTCTGGCTACACCCCCAGAGTTTGATTCATTAGGCTGAAGGATCCAGGTAGCAGGGTGGTTTTTTAAGCCTTGAAGGGTAGAAAACAACTCTAGGTTTAGGACAAAACTTCATCTCCTGGCTGCTTAATCAGAGCGCGTGCTTGAACTAGCAGCAGGGGCCTCCCAGGGAAGCAGATTGGAAAGGCTAAATCAGGCTCCTCCCTAGGCCTCCTGAATCGGAATCTGCATTTCAATTCCAATTCCGGGGTGGACAGCGTCCTGGGGCAGAGTGGCAGAGTGAGGAAGGAGACCTGCTCTCAGGGACATCAGAACCACCTGGCAGAGTTGGGAAAATGACAAACCCAGGACCCGGCTTTCTGAACCTGACCCTTAAGCCTGGGCGGGGGCACCATAGCCCTCACGTAAGCAGTGACCCAGATTGTTCTGATTAGTTGAGATAATGGGTGTAGGGTAGGTCATCTTTTCAGGGCCCTTGTCCCTCTGTGACTAGGAGCCCACATCCAGAGATGTGGCCGACACACCCCCACCAGCTGATTTGTTTTCCAGTCCATCACTATTGCATCCAGATGTCGTCCCTGGCTCCTCACTGCCTATCAGATTAAGGCCAGATTCCTTAGGCCGACATTGCAGAGGTCCCAGGGTTTGACAGCCACGCCCCCAGCCTACTTATGGTCACACCCACCGTTTCTATCAATCCGTCCCGCGGATCAATACGGAACCCCTGGATCGTCTGGACACACCACCTGCTTCTTGTTATTGTTCCTTTGTTTATACAGGTTTGATTTTTGTTTGTTTTCCGCAGACCATCTGCCCAGCCCCTTCTCAGCCCAGAGCTTATCTTCCGTAAATGTTGTCCATCCTTCAGGACTGAGGCTCTGTGACGGCCCAAGCCAGGGCAATGTGTCCTTCTTCCAGCTCCCGTGGGGCCACCTTACAACTGTTTCATTCACTTGGTGGGGCCTGGGGTAGTTGGAACTGAGGGAGAGCTTCTTATTTGGGCGGCATGTGTTCTTCCTCTCCTGTTAGACTGTGAGACTCAGTGAAGGCCCAGACCAAATCTTTATGCTGTTACCGTAAACATTTCTCCGGTCCTAAATCTGTCCGGCCCTGTAGGCTCAGCCTGGCATGGATTTCGTTTCGTCGAAAGTGGACGTTCAGAGTCTGACCTTGATGAGGGGGTGTCAGTGCCGCTGTCGATCACACCTGTGTATGAATGCGTGTATGTACGTAAATCTGCTACTTTTATTTTTTTTTGAAAAGTAAAGGGTAGCTTCGAAGAATAGCAAGGAAGGAACTAAGTAGAATAAGGCAAAAAGGCAAAAGCGAATCCTGAGAAATAAGAAAAATTGGGGACGGTACCTTCTCTGGGATCTAATCCATCCTGGTCCGGAGCCTAGGATTAGCTGGTACCGGGTAGTAGCCACTGAGCGGCTCCCAGGAGCTGGGCAGGGTCGGGGGGCACCCTGGAGCTCAGCTCTCAGAGGGGACTTAGCTCCGACCACTTCGAACAAATCTGAGAAGTGGGAGAGTAGCAAGCATAAGAACGTAGCCTATTTTTTAAAGCAAATGTATTCCGGAAAGGAGGCTCTAAGTCCCCCAACACTTAATCGTCAGGAATCCTTTTTGGGGAGGAGGGGGGGCAGGGGGAGACGGAGAAGGAAAATCCCCAGCAGGCTTCACACCCAGCCTGGAGCCCGATATGGGGCTCGATCTCACAACACTGAGATCATGACCTGAGCCCAAATCGAGTCAGATGCTCAACCAACTGACACCCAGGCGCCCCAAGAATCGTATTTTACAGTTACACTGTATTCAGCTTCTTAACTCGGAGAATTTGCCTTCTCACAGGAAACCCAATGTCCTCCTTGTCACCTAAAGTCACAGGTACTTTTGCATATCTTGCCTTTGTTCATAGAACTTGGATGTCCTCCTTTTGGAGGGGCTCTCTGGGTGCCCTGGGTGCCTGGGAGGATAGTGCATTCTCAACAGCAAAGAGCCAGGGCTGAGGAGTTCAGCCCTGGAGGACTCAGCGGTGGCTCCAAGCAGCTCTGGGCTTGGAGCTATGGGCAACACCCTTACTGTTCACATCTGGAGAGTGGGGGTACCTGAAGCTACTTCTCAGAATAGTTGGAAGGAGTTACTGGGAAAATATATGTTAACCCTTTAGCACCATGCCTGACACAGAGGCAGCACTTACTAAATGGGACCTATCATTATTATCATTATTGTTATTTGCATCATGGGACTAATAATACCCCCTCCAACACAGAATTGGATTAATTTGGATTAGAGCATGTGCCAAGTTCACAACCTGTTGCACATCCTATATTCGTTCATTTAACAAACGGTCCAAGCCTGCTCGGGCAGCTGTAGGAAGGTCAGAAATGCACAGAGGGGCCCTTGGAATCCAGTAAGGCAGGTGGAACGTGTTCCACCTTCCAGTAAGGCAGGTGTTCGCGTGCATCTCCAAAACAGCGAACAGGGGAGGATGTCTTCTGCCTGAGCGGCAGAGCACTCTTCACTCATTCCGTGTGACCCCCGAAGTGTGGACTGCACTGTGGTGAGAGACCAGACTCTGGAGGGTGACAGGGTGTCCCAGGCAATGGAAGAGCGGACGTGAGCCGCAGGACCATGCGCACGGGTGTTGGGGGAACAGGAAGCGATCCTGGCTGACGGAACACTGGGTATGGCCCAGATAGGAACGCCCGCTCTCAAGCCTGGCTTCTGGGGTTCAATCCCAGCTCCATCAATGAGCTTGGTGACCTGGAGTGTGTTTTCTAACCTCTGTGTGACTCAGTATCCTATCTCTACAAGGAGGATGGTGCTAGTATCTACCTCGTGAGGCTGTTCAGAGCACAGCCTCAGAGCTCAATGAATCTCGCTGTAGCTATCATGTGCGAACACCAGTGAGGAAAAGAAAAGCCCAGGAAGCAGGTGGAGGCAAAGTGAATGCCCGGGTAAGGAATCATCCTTCATGCCATGGGTGTAGTACTAAGCACAAAGTACCCATAGTTGGTACAAAGTACCAATCACCCATTGAAGGGGGTTGAGCTACAGAATGACATGATCCAAACTGTTTGCTAAGGTGAATTGGCCAGCGATGTTCAGCGATGCAGGGAGAGAAGATAGGCAGCCCTGCTTCCCCTCTGCCCCACCCCCATCCAGGACAACCAGGAGTTGCCTGGGACAAGCCACCCATCAGTGGTGGCCTCTGATGACTTCTAGCTGAGACGGCCCGTGAATGGTCAGGAGGGATCTCCATGCAGCCGGGGATCCTGGAGAAGGAGCCAGAGCCCCTCAGAGGCCTCCCACCCAGGCCAGGGTGGCTGAGCCTACCACTGGACACAGGCAGAGCCCCTGGCCAGAGGAGGGAGGGGGCTCTGAAGACCCCAGATATCCGTAAGAGGTCCCAGAATCTATCCCTGACCAGCATTCCTCACAGTGAGCCCAGAGCCTAGTTCCACACCGTCCACACTCAGTTTCCCCTGAAGAGATTTGCCAGCAGATACTAAGTCTAGCTAATGTTTACGGAGCCGTCCTACCAGCCGGGCACTGGACTCACATTATCAACTCTTTTCTCACAAGAATTAATTTTAGGAGGTAGCAAGAGACGTGTCAGTCTCTTTTTATTAACGTGATTTTTTTTTTTTTGCTTCCCAAGTTTTATTCATGAACATGTATAAATTTTAAAATCAAATATATAGGGACGCCTGGGTGGCTCAGTTGGTTAAGCGGCTGCCTTCGGCTCAGGTCATGATCCCAGCGTCCTGGGATCGAGTCCCACATCGGGCTCCTTGCTCGGCAGGGAGCCTGCTTCTCCCTCTGCCTCTGCCTGCCGCTCTGTCTGCCTGTGCTTGCTTGCTCTCTCTCTGTCAAATAAATAAATAAAATCTTTTAAAAAAATCAAATATATATGTGAGGATAAAAGTAAAATTATATATTTAGTGAAGGGAGCAGGAGGTTTGGAATCTGGCCCACAGCCATATCCAAACTCTTACACGAAGCAGCTGGAAAAAGGATGATGTGATGCCATCCCCCTCTTGTTGGGACGCTGGGCCTTCCCTGCCCTGCCCCCCAGCAGGGTGCTCACGCTCTTGCCTGCTCTCATCCCTTCCTGTAGGTCCCCCTCAGGGGGACCTACCACCTGAGACATTCAGGTCTGGCTATATTCGCTTAGTGAGTGCCAAGTGTCACTTCCCCCTAATGATGCACTTTCATCATCTGGTAACCTGTGGCAAAGCCTGTGCCTCCATCCATTGGCCCCTTAGCCTTTCTGAATGGTATGTGGTCTCTGGATCCCATATGTTGCTTCCAGACCAAAGCTGCCCTCGGCAGTCACAGCCAGGCCCACCCTCTGCCCTTGCTGTCCTCTATCAGAAACTTTAGTCTATCCCAGGCTTTGCTGCTTGACCTGCCTTGTTATCATAAACGGGGACATGCATACCACTGTTCCAATATATGACATCTCATCACCTTGTCCATGACCTTATCTGGGAGCAAGCACAATACACAGGCCCACTGATGAAGCATGAGGCGATTGCATCTTTTTGCAGTGATTCTAGAAACTACTAACGATAAGTTCACCCAGCTTACCAACTCTTTTGATCTTCACAACAACCCTAGGAGGTAGACACTGCTAACCTCCCTATTTGACAGATGAGAACACTAAAGCACAGAGAGGTTAGAGCGTTTCCTCAGAGTCACAGCTAACAGAGCAGAGCAGGAATGCAAACTGGGGTCTAGGGACTGTGTTTTTACATCCTCTACTCCTTATTAGTTCACATGTATTCAAACAGTGCAAATTCCCATCCACGATTAGCCTGTGACCGACGTTTCTGGTGAGGAAAATTCTACTTGGGGGGAAGTGAAGAGTCCCCATGGGCATGCATCACAACATGCCCGGGTGGGGAAATGGGGCTCTTCCTTCCCTCCCCGCTCCTCCTCCTTTCTCCGGAAACTTCCCATCCCTTCCTCAAAGCCTGCTCTCAGAAAAGGAGCCCAAGGCCTATGGTCCTTTAAGCAAGGACTGTGTCTTCTCATCTTTCCATCCACCATAAGGCCCAGCAGAGGCCCAGACACAAGCTAGGCCCTTGAGTTCAGCTGAACTGATTTGAATGAACTCATTCATTCTAAGAGGGGAATGACTGATAAGATTTTAATGACACCACTCCCAGGGATGGGCATTTTAATATGAGCTAAAGTCCAAGTTTGGCTTGCCCCAAAGGTATGAAGCTTTGATTGTGGGATTATGGGCATCAGACAGCCAAGGAGGCCTGGGGGTAAGTAGAAAAAGGGTCAGAGTCAGAGAGGCTCTTTCTAGCTCCTGATACCCTACCCCAAGCAAGCAGCTGTCATTTCTGCCTGTGTGCTGCCAGGTGCTGCAAACTAGGTCCTCTAGAACCCAAGAAGCATGTGGGAGAGCTCCGCCCTGGCCCAGAGAGCCCGAGAAGCCCATCTGGGCCCTGCCGGGTCTGAGTCTATATAAGCGAAACCCAGACCTGGTGCTGGGGCCTGAGCTACTCACCCATCCCTGGCTCTCGGTGTGCTGGGATCTCGGGGGGTAGGCGGAATGGCCCGGGGAAGTGTACATTTGCAGCCCCCACTGGAGTCAGGCCTAAGGGGCACAGGAGCAGTGAAGGAAGGCTGGCCAGGACTCCCAAGTGTCACCTGCCACCACCCCTAAGAGTTATCCCAAAGCCAAAGATGGAATAGGTCCTAATATGAAAATTGAAGTAAAAGAAAGTGAGAAGTGAAACAGAGCACTAACCCATCAAGGCGACAGGTAGAGGATGAGTCACTAGAATATCCAGTGGTCGGGTCTGAGTGACATTTGTTTGCCAGGACCTCATTCTTTGTCTGCCCCCTGAGCCCCGCTCCTTGCTGCTGGTTCCCTTCCCTGGCCTTCTGAAGGCTGAGCCTCCGTGGGGCTCGGGCCTTCCCCTAGTACCCGTCACCACCCTCCTTAGCTGCCATGGGGCTGGAAGCACGTGCCCCTGTTTGCCTCCCAGTTCAGGAAGCCACCCTTCCCAGCAGGACATCCACCCAGGGGTAATGGACAAGAAACCTGGATGCAGAAGAGGCCGCATGCCCACAGAAGCTTCCAGAATGCTCAGGTGTAGGCTTTCCACAGGCACAGACAGAATCTCGCTGTGTTTAAAGGTCTGTTTCTGCCAACACAATTCAGCACTCACCGGGCATGTCCAGCTCCTCATCCTAGGCAGCTGAAGGGACAAGATTGGAGGAAAAGGGGTTGCTGAAATAAGGCAGTTTATTACCTGAAATCAGAAGGAATGACGGGATCACCTTATACCAGCACCACTTAGCAATCCGGGGAACTACTCAGTTTTCCCTTTTTCTGGGCTCTGAAACACATTTTGCTGTAAACCCCTGTTGCAACCAATTCCATCACAGAGAAGTATTCGATTATAATACAGAGATTTCCATGTCTCAGCGAATGGCCTCCAGAAAGGACCCTCCGGGGATCAGAGGCAACATTTCATACAGCAGTCCCTCTGTCCCTCTCTCTCATCCCAGCCTGTCCTTGGGTGCAGACAATTGTGTTCTGTTCTCTGCCTCACCTGTGTGAGGACGGGGATGGGGGTGGCTGGAGTGTGAGGGGAGGAGAAAAGGACTTGGGGGGCGGGAGGAATATTGAGAAGGAAAGAAAGCTGATCTGAGCCCTGCTTACAGATTTTCAGCGCGGTGTCAGGAAGAGACCCTCAGGATATTAGTTCTGGAGAGGCACTTGGAAATCAATCGTGTAGGACCATGTTTTTCAAACTGTAGGGGGGGAACCTATGATGGGTCATTTAATTCATCTAGTGGATGGCAATCTCCCAGCTAAGAAACATATAGGGAGACAGAAAATAGAATAGAAAATAACAACACGCTTCATTATGTAGTTAAAGTAAATATTCCATCAAACTGTTCACAGTTTTACACACATACAGATTTATTTCCTAATCATGAAGAAAATGTTCATAGTGAGTTACAGTCTTAAAGTTAAACACTAGTCTTATTCCCCAATGCCTACATTTTCTTCTCAAGAACATTGAGGTTTGGGTGGGGAAAGCACTGTCCGAGATCACCTAACTGGCCAGATTTGAATCTGGGACAC
>ML106652.1:0-10049 GCA_003697995.1 Taxidea taxus jeffersonii | reverse complement strand
TGACCTGATTTCTGGGCCAGGCCCCATCCTCCAACAATTTCATGCATCAGATCCTCCCCATGGAGGGGCAGTGGGAAGCAGCCCGCACTAGGCTGGGTCCCTGAACCTTCTGAGCCTTTGTTGTCTTGTCCATAAACTGGACCCACACCCACCCAGCAGGGTCGTCGTGAGGATAGTGGGGTTTCCTAAAACCCGCATCTGGTGTGTGGAAGGGACTCAGAGCGTGCTATTTGTCTGGACTGTCTCTTCCTTTCTGAGTATCTGGTCACATAATACGACTCCCCCAACCAATACCTCACCACAGCCAAACATCCCAGAGGGCAGCGGAGGAGCTGAGCCTGCCGGGCCCTTCCCTCCTCAGCCAGATTCCAGCACTTCTCTGAGCTGGCTTCTTCTCCACGGAGGGTCTGAGTGACGGCTCCACCTTGTTTCGGTCCCTGCCGATAAGTGACATGATTGCTAGGAGTGGAGGTGGGTTGAGAAGCTTCCAGCACGGCCAACCTTGTGCTCCAACCAGAGACTGTTGTGGGAGACTTTCACCTGTAGCCTCACTGTGGAGGAAAATGATGGCTCAGACCCCCTGTCTGGTTCCAGACCCCGACTCTGCTGCCGCATTGAAGGTTTGGTGCATTGGAGTCTCCTCCAAACAAGTAGTACAAGGGAATGGTGCACAGTTATGTGGCAAACAAATACTTTTGGGGGACTGTTTTAATTTCAGCTCGTTTAGAATGCCCTGGACCCCAAACCATCGTGAAGCCCGAAGTGTGGGAACAAGCTTTCCTTGCCTGGCATCCCCGGGGGTATAGACCATCACTGTCTTATAGAAACATCAGACGCTTAAAAATTTTTCCTAGTGGTCACACTGAAAAAAGAAAAAGAAATAGGTGATATTAATCTGAATGATATATCTTATTAAACCCAGTATATCCAAAACATTATTATCTCAACATGAAATTCATATAAGAGTTATGAATGCTCTATTTTCCCCCCTTTTTTTTGTACCAAGTCTTCAAAATCCTGTATCTATTTTAGACTCACAGCCCATCTTCATTTGACTGGCTGACTTTCAGGTGCCCACAGTGACTGAGGGCCAGTGGCTTCCATGTGGGAAGCCTCAGACATAGAGTCGCATGTAGCAGGGGTTCCAAATGTGTTGCTGAGCTGGACCCGACTCTGGCATTGCTGACCTGCAGGCAAGAGGCCAGGATTGGGGAAGGGGGGACTGGGTAAAGCCAATGGGAGAAAGCCCCTGATGGGGGGTTGGAAAGACGTCCCTAGAAAGAGCAGCGTCACAGCCCCATGCCCAGCCCTGATTCTGGAAGGCACAGGACTCTGAGAGGAGGTCCAGGTCCTCATGGGATCTGTCCTAAGAGGGCAAACCATCAGCATCAGAGGCGGAGAAATGCTCGTCATGGGTCTGTAGGGACAGGAAGGAGAGAGCCACTGTGGCCAGGGGGGAGGGGGGCTGCCTGGGACAGTGATGGGGGCTGGAGGGTAAGGGGGAGTGCGGCTTCCTCCTGCACTTCGGGAGGGCACTTCCCTGCCCCCTACTTCCAGTAGGGGCAGCCAACCAGGGCTGCCGGGCTTTGGTCCTCCCTGTTCCCCAAGGGGCCACTTCCCCTAAGGTAGCTCCAATCCTCCCCCCATTTATTCCTCAGTAAGCATGCTTATCCTCTGACGTGACCCCCCAGAGTCTGTTTACTGGAGCACAGGGCTGCCTGGCGCTAGGGCCGTGGGCTCCCCAGGGAAAGTTGTAGTTCTGCTTATCTCCGGCTCCCAGGGGAGGCTGAAGGAAGGCGGCTGAGAGGTTGCACAGAGGAGGAGTGGATGGCAGAAGGCATGAACCCAGTGGGGAAGGAGATAATGGGAGAGGGCATGAGGGCTTGTCCGGGCTCTTCGGAGTGGCCAAGGCAAAGGAGGAGTGTAGGGAGGTTGGCAGCAGGTCTCAGCGAAGCACGGGTGGCGTTGTGGACTCGGGGGCTAGCTGTGTGCCGTTGCGACAAGGATCGGCCATGGGCACACGGCACCCTGTGTGGTGCATTACAGCCACAGCCTGCTGTCACACATCCATGTCAGGGGCACACATGCCGGGGCATGGAGGTCACTGCCAAGGGCATTGAGGAGCTTCTGGGGATGGTACAGAGCCCATTCCTTCCCTTACAGCTACAGGAACGGAGGCCCACAGAGGTGAGATGACTGGCACACCAGGTAGGGACAGCAAGGGGAATAGAGTGGGTAAGGTGGACCCCGAGCCCCTCCTTGCTCCTTCCTTTTGTGGAGAACCCTCTGTGGCTCTTTTAGCTCCATCCTCATGCCGGTACACAAAGCTCGTGGCCTTTCACTGGGGTCCACGGACAACCGTGAGAGGCGTGAGGCAAAGACCCCCACGCACCGTCGTTTACGGGCGTCCCCGATGACCTCAAGCGGCCCAGGGGCCTGAGTGCTGAGGTGAACAGCTGGCTCAGAAGTACTTGTCCTCCACATAGGGCTGGTCGGATCCGGGCTCTTGCCGCGCAGCTGGTAGAGACGTGCAGAAGGCGCTTCACTGTCAGGTGGGCTCCAGAGGAGCCATTAGGGTCTCAGCAGGGCTTGCCAGTGTGTGGGGACGCTCCTTCCCCCCATCTGGAGGAGCGTCAGGATCTTTAGGAGAGCCTTGTGTGGCTGGTGGAGGAGGCGGAAGAGCGAGGAGGGAGCTGGCCCGGGCCCTCGAGCCCCTGGGCACACGCTCACTGGCCAGTGGACTAGGCGTTCTTGCCAGCGGAGATGCCTGGTGTCTACCAGCACAGACCCTTTTCCCAGACTCCCTGTCGCCTGCCAGGCAGGAAGTCCTGGGACCCCATCATGCCCCACAAGATGGACTCGCTTGGTACCGTGATAGCCCAATGGGACAGCTGGCCTATCCAGTGGGCTTGAGCCCACCACCTGGCCCAGAGAGGGCCTTCTGCTGTGCGTGTGGATCCTAAGAGATTCTGGCTGACGGGTGAGCTGACCACTTTCTCCTTGAGCCACAGTGGCTCGCTCTAAGGCACGGCCAGCTTCACTTCCTGAGGGAGATGACAAAGAGAAGCGGAGGTAGCGGGGAAGGAACAGATGAGGGAATGGAGTGACAAGCAGGCCCTGATCCCACTCTGGTTGCGTTTGTCTCCAAGGGACGTGGATGCTGGGCTCATTTTATTCTGACCTCAAGATGATTTGACCCTTCGAGATGGGATAAGGGGCACTTCCCTTTTCATAGTGAGTCATATTTTTAAATACTAGAGGGAGATTTTTTTTTTTTTTTGCATTCATCCACTTCATAAATATTCAGAGTTGATCACATGCAAGCGGGAGTGTATTAGACACCACGGAAGCCACATGGCAGGCCACAGACAGGTCACGACTTACATGTGGTTGAACTAAGAAGAGCCTCTGACACCTCGGCTTCTGGCCACACCTCACATCCAAACGCATGGGTGACCCGCAGCAGGGAGGATTGTTTCTCCAGGCCTCAGTTTCCCTGTCTGTAAAATTGGAATAACTGACTTTTCAGTTCACTGTAGCTCCAGTAACTCTATAATCCTCCCAGCAGTTCCACTCTCAGACAGATGCTCCAACAAAGAGAAAGCAGGGACTCAGACTAATGCTTGTGCAGCAGTGTTCACGGCAGTACTTATCATAGCCAGAGGTAGAAACCATCCGACTATCCGTCAGCAGGTAAATGAACAAAGAAATTGTAGTATATCCGTCTGTACAATGGACTAGTACTCCACCATGAGAGGGAGTGAGGCACTGACGCATGCCACAAAGTGGCTGAACCATGAAGATGTTGCAGTAGGTGAGAGAAAGCAGACACAACAGTCGTATGTTGTATCTCAATTTTTTTTAAAGATTTTATTTATTTATTTGACAGAGAGAGAGACAGTGAGAGCAGGAACACAAGCAGGGGGAGTGGGAGAAGGAGAAGCAGGCTTCCCACCAAGCAGAGAGCCCGATGTGGAGCTCAATCCCAGGACCCTGGGATCATGACCTGAGCCAAAGGCAGATGCCTAACAATGGAGCCATCCAGGTGCCCCTGTTGTATCTCAATTATAAGAAGTATTCAGAAAGCAGACTGGTGTTTCCCCAGGCCTGAGGAAGAGGGAGTGGGGAGTAACTGGTAAATGGGTATGGGGCTTTCTTTTAGGGTGAGTGTTTCCGAATTAAGTACAGGTGATGATGACACAATATTGTGAGTTGTTCATTTAAAATATTAACTTTATGTTATGTGAATCTCACCTCAATTAAAAAAAAACCTGCTATAGTTCCCAACAACTGTTACATAAATACAGCCTATGTCTCCCATGCCATACTTGTGGGGTATAAACTCAGGCCACAGTGGAAGTCAGAAACAATATATCTCCAGTTCTTTCTGCCACTCTAGTGTGAGAACACTGGTGTTCCTGCAGCTGGGCTTTCCTCTGGTCTGGGGCTGCCCTCTCATGCTTGCTGTGCCACAGGCTGGCCCACAACTGCTCCCCTGTGCACCTGCAAGCTTGCTCCCACTGTGCTAGGGTCTGCTGCTCCCTGTGGAATGTGGGCCTGGGTGTCAACGCCAGGGTCAAGGGTACCCTGCCGCACTGTGTTCTCCCCACAGAGGTGGGGCCTCCCACTTCCCCTTCTGTGTGTGGGCAACTGTAGGTGCCCAAGGGGGCCTGTGTTCCCATGTCAGAGATGTTAGAGACACAGCACCTTTAGATTTGACTGTGTCCCTCTCGCCCCTTTAGAACTCCTTCCCTAATGTAGAACCTAGGTGAATGAAGGTCTATTGGAATCCGGGGAGATGGGCCAGTCTTAGAGACAAAAGCCAGCTGTACCCAAATCTCCTGTCACCTCTAACCCTGAGGGAACCATCTGAGATCCACTCAGTCTTTCAACTCTCTCCGCCTCAGAAGACTCATGTTAAGTGGACAGCTTGCTGCTTGAAACAACAGATCCTTGGCCGCCTGGCCACCAACCCCTCCTGGGTACACCTCTGCACGGTATCATTCTGAGTGGATGTAGCTGACACTCAGGCTGGAAGCCAGCCATGGGAGCTGCGGAAAGTTAGGGGACGGAAGGAGCCTATGAGGAGTCATCCCCACCGTTTCATTCTGGCAACCAGGGAGGCAACAGTGCAGCAGGCAGGGCCCGAGTCTGGGCCATGGAAAGTGCTGGCATGGAGCCCACACACTTACCATTGTCATTGAGTGTTGTTTCTGCCACAGTTAGCTGCCGTGCCCTCTGACATTCATCTCCTGACACTTCCACACATACCTCTGATGCTAAAGGACCTGGTATCATTTATGCATGCCCTGACTATACATCTATACATTCTCTGGTTGTTCTCCATTTGTTCATTCATTCATCCATCCATCCATCCATCCATCCATCCATCCATCTATCCATCCATCAATCCATCCTTCGGCCCAACCATCCAGCTGTCTTAAGCATGGAGTGGCCCCTCTATGCCAGGCCCTGTACTAGGCTCGGTCTAGCTGGGTGGGGCAGGGATGCCCCACACATCCTGGTTTGGTGCATGAATTGCACAAGGAGAGGTAGGAGGTTTGGGGCGTATTTGGAGGGTTCCATAACAGGATCACCGATGGTAATTTTCAAACACCACCTACTTCCTTCTGCTAAATATCACCTCCACTCATGCAAGGAAATTGACAACAATTTCCTGTATTGAAATGTTCATGGGCTCAAGACCAAGAGGTCTCTGAGACATTCCCAAGTACTTCTGGAACTTTTTTGACCTTTGACTTTTGATTGGTTCACACCATGCTCAGCTGTGGGAGAATTAGTCTCCAACGTCCTATGGGGGACAGGCCTGACTGTTATCTGGTTAATTCGGCCATACTAAATAGTTTAGACTCAAAATATTTACCTTTCAGGTGGGCCTGAAGTAGGACCATCTGCTTTGTCTCCACTGACCGAGTTTATCTGTTTCCCCTTTAAGTCCCTTGGGAACACAGACTTCAGCACTTGGGTCCCCAGTGACCAGGGCACAGATCTCAGGGAATCTCAGGAGGACAGGGACCCTCATCCACTCACAGTTGCTTTCTAAAAGTGTCCAGATATCCAGAAGACCCTCCTTATTTAGAGGAGATGGATGCTGCAAACCCAGAAGATGGAGATATTCTTCCAGAATATCCATGGAAGATATTCTTCCAAATATTCTTCCAATATTTGTTCTAGGACAAAATTGTTCAAGATGGCTGCCAGTATATGTTCCTAGACTGTAGGTTTCTTTCCAACGCTCTTCCAACAAGTCAAGTTAAACCAAGGAGGAGGCGTCAACTAACAACTTAGTACTGACTTTAACACCCAAGGTGTTTATGATAGCCCCTAACCACTCCTTTCTAGCAAAGGCAGTGGAGACAGAATGGATATTTATGAATACTGTTAAGCGGGGGCAAAAAGTATATTATAAGGCAGTTTATAGCATATAATCCCATTCTTAAAGTACCTATCTACATAAAAATATAGATATTGCAAGTTGTGCTTGGGGCTGTCCCTGTGTAGCCAGGATAGACAGTGGTTTTTATTTTCTTCCTTTTCCTTTTCTGTATTTTCTGACTTCTTAGGAATAAGCCTGTATTGCCTTTCTTTACTCATTTTGTCCCCCCACTAAATAGATCATAAATTTCTTTCCACTTTGTCTTCATTGCCTTTGCTAGAAGAGACCTTGAGTGCTCTCTCACTTAGAGGCTGTCAGACACATGCAGGATCTTAAGGAGAGGCATTAAACCCAGGTTAGTATTTAACTGGAGCTTCCTTTTTGGTTTAATTAGATGAACGGAAAAGGGGCGTGGCCAGATCTCTGGGGGGTGGGGCATGCAGGGACCAAGTGTGCTTGGGCTCCTGGAGCTCTCCATGGAGCAGTGCATTGTGGGACCCCTGGCTCTGGCCTGCAAGTCCAGAGGGTTCGCCGTGGAATCCCATTAGTGGTCGCTGTCCTGAGGCCTCAATGGGTCAGTAAGGATGCAAGTCCATTGGTAACTTGAACTAGGTCCCTGCCAGGCCAGGACCCGCTCCCTGTTCTTCCTGCCCCTGGGGTTCCTGCTTCTACTCTGCTTGGGAGATCAGTCACTTGGCCAACCAGTATTTTCCTGAGCATCAACCTCTGCCTTAATCTCAGATCAAGGTGCTTAGAAAGCAAGGAGTCTTTGGAGTTAGTGTTCTGGATATGGAAAAGCTGCGGGTAGCCCTTCCCCCAAGGGAAGCCCCCCCCTCCCCTCCTCTGGGCCCTGGGGCACCTTCTGTTTTTTTTTTCCCAGGCCCTTCCCACATTGACCTTTACGATTATTAATGAAGAGCCCATTGCATTGCAGGGTTGTGTCCCCAGAATTGTGGAAATGAAATCATATCCAGGTATGGGAGTCAAGCCCTTCACAAAGGACTAGTGACATAGAGGCCACTCATTAGGTGGGGTCCTGACCCCCCCACTACCCACCTTGCTTTTTATTCTGGCAGCACCTGGCCCAGGTCTGTCACATGGAGAGGGCTCAGTGGGCATTGGTGAAGCTGCATGAACCTGCCCCGGGGAGGAGGATTAGGGAGGAGGGGCAGGCAGCAAGCATTCCCTCAGCATGGAGTTCTGGTGCCAAGCGCTGCCTTGGGTGCCCATAGACCCATTCTGTGTTCAACCTGCAGGGGATGGCGGGGGTGTCCAGGGAGCCTGGAGCCCATGGTTCCGATCTCGGCAGTTGCTGGGGGATTAGCCAGCAGAGCAGGTGGACTCTCCAGCACCTGTGTTTCACCCGAACACTGTCCCGTTCAGACGCAGGAAGGAGGAAACCACCTCTGGGAAAAAGCCAGAGGAATTGATCTACCCCTTCCTGAGGAGAACCTGAATTGAAACAGGCCTGGGGTTCTTGCTGCCCCAGAGGCTAACAGGTTAAGCCCTCGGATCCTATCCTGGTTGTGGGGAGGTGGGAAGTGGAAAAAATCAGCCCTACACCGCGTGATCATCTCTGATCTCAGCCAAGTCCATGGTCGGGGAAGAAGGACAACTACTGGGCTTCCCAGAGCCCCAGGCACCAAGCAGGAGGCTGAAACTCTCTGGGCTGGCTGTGGTACTTCCATCTTGCTTCTGTCTAGCTTTCTCTAGACACTGGACTAGAAGCCCTTCCACCCCCCACCCACGGCCACCACCGCCATCAAACAGGTGCAGCTAAAACCAGAGGTCCCCTCTTGTGCCCCTGGTCTCCTGTAGAGCAAGGTGGGCATTGGGGCCAGGAGGCAGTTATCACTGCCGAGGAGTCTGCTTAGGCGGTGGGTTCTGAGGCATTGCTCATACTGATGCTCAAACATCCCTTTCCTTGTAACGATCCCTGTCGCACGTGGGATAGGAAAAGCAGTGTTTGAGAAAATACATAGAAGCCTGTATACCAGGAAAGTTGTAAAATACCTCTTTTCTCTTTTCTTTCCTTCCTTATGCCGCCTCTGTCTTCTCTGTGCACTTTAACAGATGACCTAGTTTTGATCCTGGCAAAGACATGAGTTTAATTAACTAGAGGAGTCAAAGGGTCAAGGAAAATTTGAGAATTAAAAAAAAAAAGGTGCCAGAATATTAGTGACTATGTGACCCACCCCAAAACATCAGATTGGGAAGGCCTTCAGACGGCAGGAGAACTGGGTGTGCATTCCCCAATGAGCGGAGTGTCCCTGATCTTGCCATTTCCCTCTCTCGTTCCCCAGGCCACAGAGCTCAGAGACCTTCTTGCAAAAAATGTTTCCATTCTGTTCTCTGTGCCTCTTTGAGAGCAGGCCTTTATTCTCTCCTTTCCATCACGGGAAGGTTTGGGAGAGCTGGGAAAACCAGGACGCTCTGTCCCAGGCTGACTTCTTCTATCTTTGACTCAAGGATATCACAAAAACCCTTCCCTTTATACAAGGAGCCACCAAGTCTGCCTCAGAGGAGTGCTGGGATGTTCTAAGCCTTGATGCCCAGTGGTATTCATCCATTCGGATGACAGACACTCACGGAGCCCTGCTTTGAGCCAGGCTCACTGCTGGATAGCTAGAAGGCCACCAAGACAGAGGAGCTCCATGCTCCAGAGAGCTCGTATTCCAGGGGACAGTGTCACCAGACTCCCCCACTGCTGACTGAGACAGTGCCAAGAGGCAGGAAAAGGGCCTTTCCCCTAAGAGCTTGCATCTCCACTGGGGATCACAAGAAAGGGCATCGAGGAACAGAGAGAAAAGGGAACTGGGAGGAGAAGGGGTAGAACCCAGCCCAGAGTGGGAGCCTTGGTGGGGTGGGGGGCGCGGAGGGGAGAGGGTCCGGGGTTGAGCCACCCATGCCAGCACCAGGATGGCCTGGCTCTTCGGGAAAGCGGGTGGGGAAGCAGGGGCGGAAACCATCTGGCCAGCCACAGCCAGACTTAGCCGGGCAAATAGGGAATTGCAAGGTCTTGTTGCAAGGGGCGGGGAGGAGAGGAAGAGGTCGAGGGGGAGGAGAGGCCTTCCCTCTGTTCCGATGGAGGGCCTGTTTGGATTCTTTGGCGCAGAAGAGCAGTCTGCCGGGGACCTGTCTCCACCTGCCTGCAACACTGTGCCAGGCCCAGCCCCAAGGACTCTTCTGTTCTATTGTTTCCTGCACCCCACACACCAGCCCCAGAAGAAAGACAACCGCCCCCCTGCCCACTGCTGCCGCCCTCCACACCCGAGTGACTCAGGCTGGTGGCTGGATGGCAGTGGCCCTCCTCGGCCTGGCTCTGCTCGGCTGCCTCCATCTGGGGCTGATTTGCGGGCCCAACCAGTAGCCCTTTCTGTCTCTGCGACCTAAATCAGGGTGGGTTTTTTTCTCAGATTTAAAAAAAAAAATGGTACCTTTTTCCCCCTGTGGTGTACAGATTATTACAGTGTCTGCTTGCTTAGAGGAACAAGAAAGAAAGTGACCTCGGACAAGTCCAGTTTAATTGCGATGTGCAGGCTCGAGAGGTCTTCTGTCCACTCTGGCCAGTTCTGAGCCAAACCAGTTTTCCATGGCCAGGCCGGGCCTGGTTTCCACAGCATTTCCTGTCAGGAAGTTCCCCCACCCAGTA
>ML106651.1:60711-75960 GCA_003697995.1 Taxidea taxus jeffersonii | reverse complement strand
TCTATTTCTGAGAAAACCTCTTGCATTGTGCCTAAGGAGGCATGTATACATACGCATTCATTCACTGCAAATAAACAAAAAAAAAAAAAAAAAGAAAGAAAGAAAGAAAGAAAGAAATAGAGAAAGAAATTGGAGACAATTTCAATGCCCATAAATAGGGGAATGGATAATAAAATGTGTTATACTCATGGGAAGGAGCACTCTATAGCACCTATTACAATCAATCAATTTGACCAACATGCCTTGATCTTCAAAAACATGATACTGAATTTAAAAATCAAACTGAAGAATGATTAATTCCATATAATATTTATACACACGTTTTAAGGACTCAAAACAATTGTATATATTATTAGTGTATACACTGAATTGCAAATTATGAAAACACAGATTGAATCTGTGCCAAATATGTAAAACTACATAACATTTATGTATATGTGTATATATATGCTATATATGTATAATATAAATATATACTTTAAATATAAAATATAAAGTAATATTTTATCTCATTTTTTTAAAGGCTCAGAAACAAAACAAAATGTTAATATTTACTAATCCTAGATCATTACCCAGGAGTCTGTAGCATATTTTCTGAACTGTTCTGCATTTTTAAGTGTTTTTCAAAACGAGAAGTAAAACAGAACAGATACTCAGCAACATGGGTTTCACCACATGCGCTGGGAGCTAAGGCCTGCAGAGTATCTCTGCTGCAGTATTTCATTTTCTGGTGAATGTGAAGACAACTGAAGTGAAATGGGAACATGAGTAAGAAAACAGGCCTCTTTCTCAAGAACACACAAGTGGATAAATGAGAGAGAGAGACGCATGCATACACACGTACATATGTGAGTGCAGAGACAGATACATAAATTGATGCATACATATGCGTATACATCATACACATGTGGGGAGACAGACGGACAGGTAGATGGTGTGGAGTAATGCCCCCACCCTCAAAGATATCTGTGTGCTAATCCCCAGAGTTGTGACTCTGTGACGTGCCTAGCAAAAGGGACTTCGTGAATGTGACTAAGGACACAGTCCCCAAGATGATAAGGTATCCTGGATTATCCAGGTAAGCCTAAACTAACCACAGGAGTCCTTAAACATGAAAGAAAAGGCAAAAGATCGGGTCTGAAAAGTGAGACTGAACAAGGAGGAGCAGACCTCAAGGGTGAAAGGGCCCCAGCCCCTCCTTGGTGGTCTGTGATATAGAGGAGCAGCTGCTGGCCAGGAACAGAAATCTGCCAACCACCCAAATGAGCAGGAAACTGATTCTCTGCACTGGGGCCTCCAGAAGGAATGTAGCCCTGTTGATGCTCTGATTTTGTCAGGTGAGACCAATACTGAATTCTGATCTACAGAACTATAAAATAACAAATTGGTGTTGTCCAAAACAAAATTTACACGAAACTAGTAATTTGTTACAGCAGCAGTAATTCTGTTACAACAGAAAACTTATTAGGGGGATGGTCCATATGTAGGTGGGAGAGTAGATACAGATATAGATGGGTGGAGGATAGATGAGAGACCCTTCATCAAAAGTTTTCCTGTTCGGTTATCTGCAAAGTAAGTACATGGTAAACAAATCCTATGTTACTATTAATGTCTGTTATAAATTGGCCAGAAGTTACTATGTGAGAAATGGATGGATTTCAATATACTAAAGAGGAAAAATAAGCTGTACAAATGGCCTCCTGAAGAGTGAACTCAAAGCCCCTTTAGACCAGGCACTACCTCTCAGCATTTTCCTGATATCGCCCCTCAGACTGGGCACCGAATCCCTGTTTCTGAAGATGAACTAACATGACAGAAATGGAGTAGACACTTCTCCAAGAAGCTCTATCATATCCAACCAGAAAATGAACTGAGTTTGAGACCTCGTGTTAGTCAAACAAATCGGTCATCTCCTTTAACAGACCTTTGCATCCCAAAGGCTATCAAACCAGTGATAGTTTGATAGCAGGCTTAGTAAGAAATTTGCCATTAAAGGGAACTCTTTTCTTATAAGCCCAGCATCATATTCCCTTCTGAACACCTCTCCAGAGAGGTGTATCCTTCATTAACAGGAGAAGTCTTAGCAACCACTCACCATGAGTGGTATGATGGAAGACACTGGGTCAGAAAACTCAGATTGCAGCCCTAAGTGCAAGCCTTCTCACCCATTAGCTGGGTGAGCCAGGGAAAGCCATTTCTGGCAGATATACCCTAGGGTGGCCCTGTAAGTCACACCTTTGTGTAATCCTCTGGAGTGTGGTATGACTTGCTCCTAACAAAACATGGCAAAGGTAAAGGTATTTTTGCTGATGCAATTAAAGTTTCTAATCAAGAGACAGATTAACTTAGGTGGGCCTGACCTAATCAGGTGAGCCCTTCAAAAGAAGATCTGGAGATCAGACTTAAGGCAGCAGAGGCACAGTCTCTCTCCATTGTTGGTGCTGAAGAAGCAAGCTACCATGAACTCCGTGCCTCAGAAAAACAAATTCTGCCAAAATGCTGTGAAGGTAACGAAACCAGATGGTGGGAGGGAGAACACTGAGGTTCAGAGGTCAGGGAGGTCCCACTGCAATAGTGCTGTCTTTGCTGAGACAAGGGAAGGCCAGCTACATGAGGAGCCAGAGGTGAGCTGTGCAGGAGGCTGTAGAAGATCTGCACGTGCCAAGGCTGGAGCTGGAAGCTCCAGCAAGCTGGAATGAACTCAAAGGACAGTCATAGGCCAATAAAGGCACAAATGATGGCTCATTCACAGCTGCCCAATAAATGCTCGATAGATATAAACATCTCAATAGCCTCATCCCCATCCAGGACTCAGACCTCTCCTTGTTCTACCCCTGCGCCTTTCCTACCTTCCCACCCATGGGCCCTTGCCGAGAAGCTTGCTGATGGAGGAGGCAGATTTTCGGCTCCCACAAAACCAGATGTTAAGACTAAGATTTGCAAACTCAAATGTAACACAACAGGGAGAGGTGGGGACTGAGGCAAGGTGCCGAGCACAGGCATGCTCAATGGGGGCAGCCACTACTCAGTTCCCACTAGCTGCTGCCATGCAAGAAGACAGGACCAGCCTCTCCAGAGCTCCAGATATTTTAAGACAAGCTAGAAATTCATGTTTTTATGTGAAATCTCCTGGTATTTATTTGGCTACTAAGAGTCAAAACTTTTAAATATGGTCAAACCTAAGGAGATTCTCACCCAGGCTGTGCTTGGTCCAGGAGGTGTTGCAGACATCTTTCCAGGCCTCCCAGAGCATCAAACTGGCACCACCAGCTTGGTATAGGGACGCTTTCCCTGTGGCCTCCATGTGTGGCACCTGGCACCTAGCAGGTACATGATGACGATCTGCTGTATTAGCTAAACCGAAGCCTTGGGAAGGTGGGAGCAATCGATGAGGCACTCACACTAGTCTCTCACCTCACATCTCCTTGGACCATGACTGAGGCCCAGAAACAGGCTTGGCAGCTGTCACTCCATGCAATTTAGTGCTTCTTCCACATCGGTCCAATGTGTGAGATACTGACGAGGCACAAGGTCACCTGCCAACGTCCCTGTACTCCCTGAATCCATGAGCAGCTACTCTGGCTAGCATTCAGTCCATCTGAGGGAGCCATCCCTCCCCCACTCTATATGGCTCAGGGGTTTGGGGTAGGGCTAGATATCCCTGTCACATAGGCAGTGACCCTTCTTTTGCTCAGATTTGAAGAGCTGGGCATCTTTTGGGAAGGATGCAATGTGGTTTGGTGCAGCACAAAGAACAGCTCCTGCTAGAGTGCTCCCCAGGGGCCGGCACCCTGAGCATCACCTGGGAGCCTGTTAGAAATGCAGGGTCTCAGGCTGCATCTCAGACCTGAGGAATGTGTCTCAGTATCAAAAGAAAACCCAGGTGACTCTTATGCCCATTGCAGGCTGGGGAGCACAGAGCAAGCTGCTATCTGCCATATGGGCTCTGGGGTAAGACTCGCTGATTCAGGACCGGTGGGTGGCTCAGTCGGTTAAGCATCTGTCTTTGGCTCAGGTCATGATCCCAAGGTCTTAGGATGGAGCCCCCTATCGGGCTCCCTGCTCAGCGAGGAGCGTGCTTCTCCCTCTCCCTCTGCTGCTGCCCCCTGCTTGTGCACACTTATGCTCTCTGGAATAAATAAAATAAAATCTTTAAAATATAAAATAAAATACCTGCTGATTCACATCGGGGTGCTTGGAGAGGCCGCCCGATCTGTCTGTGTCCCAAGATCCTCAGGGGAAAAATGGGGGCAGGGGTCACACAGTGCCCAGCACATAGCAAGCCCTCAGTGATGCCAGCTCTGGACATGCGGTCCGGCAGACAACTGAAACGGGCAGGGGCCTCATCTCAAAGCCTGTCCAGACAGCACATCATCTCTAGCCATAGAGGTTCTGAGCAGCTGTAGGGAAGAATCAGGAATCTGCACTGCTTCTTGAAGAGTATCTCAGCTTGGAGTCAAATACCAACAAGGAAGGGAGAAGGCAGGCAGGTTCCAGGAAGAGGAGAGGAGGAGGACAAGATGTGGAGGGGGAATTCAGGAAAGCATTAGGGCTCTGGGCTCAGAGTGCAAATTCAAAAACGGGAGACGGGGAGGCAGCACAAAGTCACCCTGAGCAGGACCGGAGGCCATGGGAACACCAGAACCAACAGCTTCTCTGGCAACACAGAGGAGTGGGGCCTCATGAAAGAGTGGCCTTGCCCCTTTGTCCCTAGGGGCAAGACCGTCAGTGATGAAAGAGTGTTGTTAGTAAAACCTGTGCATCCCCTCTGTTGTCTGGAGATGCCGCTCGTGCATCCATCACAGAGAGAAGTCTGGAAGAGAGGCCCTGCACACTGCACTCCCCGGAGCAGAGGCAGTACCAGGCTACTTGATCATCTCCTCCTTGCCGGCCTATATTTCCAAACTCTTCTGCAAAGGACGCGTACCGCTCACATAAATTAAAAAGCAGTAAAGCTGTAAATAACTAACGCTCTCTTCTCGGGACTTAAATGGGCAGGTGTGTTTCAACTCCATTATTTCCAATATTTACTGGATTCCTGACCTTGGAGAGGCAACCCCAGAAAGCACACAGTCGGGCCGGGGGTCTGCTGTGCAGATGGGCTGATGGGGAACCTCCATGAACCTCCTTTCCCCATGAACCTCCAAACCCTCACTGCCACACAGACGCCTCTGGAACCCCTGCAAAGGCTTCCGTGGATTAGCAAATCACCCCACTAGCTCCTGACAGGACGAGCACACCGGACAGACAGAAGTGGCCACGTCGCCTACCTTCTGGAGCAGATACTCAGCTTCTGTTTGCCGTTCCCCCGAAACATCTTCGCCTTCCTCCACAGCAGTCCTTTCTTCCCTTCAGGCTCAGACACCCGCTCCTGGGACACTATCCCTGAGGCCACTGGGCAGGAGAGCTGAAAATACCAGGCATATTGGCATCATATTGCTCAAAGCCCTATGGGGTTAACTGGAGGCCCAGGGAACACCATGGCTCAGGTCTCCCCCCAGCCCCCAACTCCACCTCTCTAGGAACCCCTGCCTTTTGGAGGAAGGAGGGCCCAACTGGGTCTCAGACCACCCCGCGCCGCCCCCATCTGAACCTCAGCACATTCTTTATTAAACACCACTCTCGGAATGAAGAAGCGCCTGCAAGGCTCTGGAATCCTGGCCCTGCCAGTGTTGCCCATGGTTGCATCAGAACAGAGGCTCCGGGACCCTCTTCAGCTGCCCTGGCCTGAGACTTCCCAAAGCAGCACATAGTCTGGACACATAGATTCATGCTCGAAATGGGACCACAAATTTACCACTAGTCACCAAGTGAGAGCTCCAGAGCACTCGGCCCCTTCCCTTTTAGCCACTCCCAGGGAACTTGGACATTAAGTTGAATCTGATCATAGTAATTGTTTCCTAAATTCCTGGTACAATAGCGCGCCCTCCCTCTCTCTCTCTGTTGCTCACTCTCTCTTTTTTAATTTTAAGTAATCTCTACACCTGATGTGAGGCTCAAACTCACAACCAGAGGTCAAGGGTCCCATGCTCTACCACCTGAGCCAGCCAGGCACCTCAGTAATTCTCTCCTTTTAAGAGATGGTGTTCTACCTGGAGTGTATCTCTCAGTAACAATTTCCAGCTTATAATCCTCCATCACCCACGGAGTTTTCCTGGGCAGTGTTTCATTTCACTTTTTGCTGCTGTTACCAGGATGCTCAGAGTTAAATTTAATGTCTAATGATGAAAAGTACCTCATCTTGGATCTTAGTACAATAATTCTCTCATTTGAAATGCATCTTTTCATTATTTTGTTTTGTGTTGCATTTTTGGTCTTTATCCTACCCTGCCATGTATGTGGCAGCCCCACTTCCCTCAGGAGCAGGCTGAGAAGACCGTATCACAAAGAGCAGGTGTCCCCAGGGTAGCTTCACGCCTCCTCTCCATCATTAGGAGTTCTGCCTGCCAAGCACATTCCCCCAGCCCTGGGGCCCCAAGCAAAGGAGAATGTTACCTTTGATGTCGGGACCTGCCCTCCTTCTCCCAGGCCTGTCTTCGTCCGTCCTCTCACCGTCCTGCTCACGGGCCGAGTGTCTGGGTGCTTGTCCTGGGTGCTGCCACCAAGGAAGTGCAGTGCCAAGTACACAGAAGCAGCCTTTTCCTTCTGCTCTGTGGGCAGAGGCAGGCTTCGGCTCAAGCAACACCATGTGAGTCGGGGCTCGGCCCTCAATGACGGGAAAGGGCCGTGGGCCCTGAAGCTCCACTGGGTCTCTGAGTGGGTCCACGAGGCCAGCTCTGGCCAGCTGGGGGGTGTGGGGGCGGTGAGGAAGGAGCAGCAGGAACTGAGCCCAGCCAGAGGTCCCGAGGGAGGGTCTTCTGGGACATTCTCAGGAGGTCCCCCCAACTCCCTGAGGGCACAGGGACTCAGGACACCCCCAGATGGCCTGGCCCCCACTGCAGTGCTGCCCATGCAGAGGTATCGGGTGTCAGGGGGCCCACTCTGCTGGGTGGCACACGTTGGGGTGGGCAGAAAGGAGGCTGTCTCCCTGGGGGTGCCAGTGGATGAGCCAGGGGACTGCCCCCCTGCTGGGGTGCCAGTGTCCAAGTCTCCTTTTTCCTCCCCCTGTACCCCTTGTCTCCTGCCCCATGGCCTAGAGCAGCTGGGGTCCTCCTTGAAGCTGTGTGTCCCACTGGCAGCCAAACCTGAGGCTGGGCGGGAAGACAGGAGGGTCCCCAGCGCTGACCCAACAAAGGATGCCAGCTCCTCAGGCCGCCTGCTCCTGCACACAGCGTTCTGGCCTTCTCCCAGCCTCAGGGTGACAGGAGGCGGTGGGCAGGTCTCTCCCTGAGGCAACTTGAGGAGGTACTTGGGGGGGAAGGCAGCATCTGCCAGAGCAGTAAGGACACCAGGAGCCTGAGTGGCCGCGTGGGAATGATGCCCAAGGCATGCGGCTGCAGGACACAGCAAGATCTCTTCCCCCAGCCCCACCTGCCTCTGGGCCATAGAAGGAGCAGCAGAGGCAGTGCCAGAAAGCTCTAAGGGCCTGCCTGGCTGCCCAGCCCTGCCCCTCGCCATGCCATCAGCACTGTCATATAGCTCCCCTGGCTTATCCCCAAGGTCACTGTCCTGGTTCTGAGATGGTGGGGAGGTGGCCTGTATGGGGCCACCCGGGGCCTCTCTTTCTGTTCCCAGAGGCTCTGAATGCCCCTGGCAGCTCAGCTTCTCCACCTTCAGTTTCTTCCTCTCTGAGGGGAGCTTGTCCTCTGAGGGCTGGGGTTCCCCAGAGCTACCACTGAGCTGCCTCGGCAGAGTTTGTGTCCACTGACAGGTCTCCTTCTTGTCTCCATCACCAAGGGTGCCTCCTTCCAGCTTAGGGTCTGGCAAAACCAGCTTGGGAGCCTCGACATCACCTCCCCTGAGGGGACCAGGTACTGGGGGCAGCTGACACCCCGACTCCAGCCTCCCGTTTAGAGAAAGGAGGGGGTTCTCACCGCCTAAACAGGAGGGTTCTCTGCAGCTGACGGTGGGGGGTGACATGGCCCTGTTCACCCTAGGCTGGTCACGACCTCCTGCTCTGGCCACCATCTCCCTCTGTGTGGGGGACTCCATCTCTAAGAAGCCCTCCAGGGCCAGTGGATTTTGGCAAGGCCCTGGTTTGGCCCCCACAGGTGTGTCTCCATGAACAGGGGTTCTCCCATCCTGGGACAGTACTGTGCCCTCATTCCCTGCTAACTCTTCCTGGAGAGGAAGGTCCAGCTCTGTCCCACTACCCACGGTCATCTCCCTTGCCTTCTTGCCTCCGTGGCAGCTGGTTTTCATTTTCTGGTAGATTCTCTTGAACGTCTCATTCCCATACACCTGCCACTTGTCCTGGGAGAACATCTTCAGCTTCTTCTGGCTGCATTTCTTACTGGTTGCTCTGCCCTTGCTGGCTGCCCCCTCCCCAGCAGCAGCTCTGTTTCCATCCGGGTCCTCTGCAGGCACCAGGCTGTCTCCAGTAGGGGGACATGGCAGGTCCTCCACGGCAGCCTGTCTCACCAGGGCCCGGGGGTGGCCGCTGGGGACATCCACTGGTCGGGCAGGGGCAGGTCTGGGGCTCAGAGGCTTCTGCCTCCTGGGGCAGGCATCCTGGGGGTCCAGGGGCTCCTGCCATGTCCCGGTGCCCTCAACAAAAGGCAGTGAGTTGCTCCTGGTGACAGGCACACATGCCACAGTGGTGGAGAGCTGAGTGGGGACAGAGTGAAAGAAGAGCGGCCGCGCCTTGTCTGGGGGGGTGAAGGTAGAACGGGCCGCGGCGGGCTTCCTCCGGCCAGGCTGCAGTGCCCGGATGTCAAAGTGGAAGGAATCTTTGTAGGTGTAGGGCATGGGCAGGTCGATACTGCCTTGCTTGCACAGGACTGTCTTGCGGGGCCGCACGTTGTCCAGCTGGGAATCGTCCACCACAGCCTGATTATGGGAGATGAGCCAGGCGATGCGCTCCTCTAGCTTCTTCTTCTCCAGCTGCAGGCCAGGGCCCCCAGGCCCCAGTGCCACCTCCCCGTCGGACTCGGCACTGTGCTCCCACAGGCCGCGCAGGGGACTGCCAGGGGCCGGCGGCTGCTCTGCACTGTCCGAGCGGGACAGGTAGCCCGAGTCAGTGCTCTCACACTTCCGCAGCCGGCCCTCTGAGGCCTTAGTGTCGCAGGGCTTCTCCGAAGATGTGGCCGCCTGCTGCTGCTGTAGAGAGCACAGCCGGCCGGCAGTCGGGGACATCTGCTCTGGCAGCTTCCACCTCGGCTGGGAGCCAGGCAGGGTGAGCCCAGGGGAGGCCGTGTGGGCAGAGTCCACAGGGGTCTCTCTGTCAGCAAACGTAGACCCTGGACAGGGAACAGCTTCCAACTTCAGAGCCAGGGTCTTGGCAACAGAAGACAGGTGCATGGCAGGCACCAGGCAGTGCCCAGCACCCTGGGCGCCTGAAGAAAGGGGTCTCTCTGATCGGGCCCCATCACCCACTCTCTGGCTGCCGCTGTCCCCCAGGCCATCTGCTCTGGAGCTCTCTCCAGCCTTGTCCCCCTCCTCCAGGAGGCTTCCCCCACCTCCATCGGACTCCGAGGACAGCCGAGAGTGGTTGAGGTGGGTCTGGGTGCGTCTGTGCTTATACAGGTTGCTCTGGGTCTTAAAGGCGATGCCACAGGTGGCACATGGAAAGGGCCTCTCACCCGTGTGGGACCGGATGTGCTTCTCCAAAACACTGGGCTTCAAGCAATCCCTGCCACAGTGTGGGCAAAGGTACTTGCCGGCATTCCGTACCTTGCCTGCGCTCCCCAGCGTGGGCCCCAGGCCTGGCGACAGGACAGGCAGAGTGCCCACGATGTTCACAGTGAGTGCCGGGCACATGAGTGCTGGCTTCCCCACCTGGGTAGGGCCAGGTCCTTCAGGCTGCAGCAGGGGGCTGAGAAGAAAGGGTACGCTGCCCCCATCCAAGCTGCGTGTCACTAAGGGGGCACGTGGCTGGAGGCCCCCGGGAGGCACTGTGTGGTACAATGGGATGGGCAAGGCCTTCAGGACCACTGTAGGGGCCAGACCCTGCTCCGGGGGCAGAATGACAGGACTTAGTGTCAGGTGAGGCGAGACCTGCCCACCTGGGGCTCTTGCGTGTCCAGAAGCAGGAGCTGGCTGGTCCCTGGCAGGTGAGGCAGGGCGAGTGAGTTCTGGCACCTCCATCCTGCATCATCTGGGTGGTTCAGGATGCCTGACGATCTGTGGGCAACAACCAAACTTTATCGCGGGCACCTCTCTTCTTTCATCATGTAGTAAACCCTTCCTGGCCCCCATGTGGCATTTTATCACCCCACTGGAGCCTGGTAACAATCCCCCAACAGAAGGAGTTATCCCCACATTATTAAAGGGGAGACAGAGGCTCAGAGAGAAGAGATTTGACATGCAACTAATACACAGCAAAGCTGGGTCTGGACCCAGGTCTGTCTGAATCCTGCCTCTTATTCCACATGCCTTACAGGAACTCTTCACCCTTGCCCTCTACACACTGTAGGCTTGCTACTGTCATCCCCCAACACCCAGCACAGTGCTCTGTGCAGAGGGGACACTGAGAAAATGTGCTGCCTTCATGAAAAAGAAAAGTCATGTAGCTTAGCAAGGTCCTCAGAATCCACAGTGATTCCATGCCGGGACTTGGTTTCCAATCTGTAAAATGGGAAGAGAATCAGCACCTCCCTAGGACCTTTTTCACTCAGGAGTTCTTAGCTTCTGCTGTTGGATGAAGGCAATAAGGAAGAAAACTGACCTGAAGGGAAGCCTAACAGATTCAGCATTCTTTAGTATACCTACATCCCAATCTTGTACAAGTCATGCTTATACTAAAAATTATGTACTGTTTACCTGAAATCCACATGTAATGGCAGCCTATATTTTATCTGGTTAACCCACTAGGACAAGAAGCACTTCCTGAAACTCAGGCTCAGGCTTGGGTCTCTGCTCAAAGGTGGGGCTTCCCAAACCCCCTCCAGAGCCAACTGGGGCACAATCAATTCCCTCTCAGCCAGAGGGAAGAGCTGGACAATGTGAGGCAAGACAGCCTAGCCATGTTCCTCAAACATGGGAGGGAAAGCCAAATACAATGGCAAGAGGCAGGACAGGCCCGTGGTTGCAGGAATGGGGGTCTCCAGGTGCTTCCTGCTCAGACATCCATTCCCTAAGAGCTCCATAAGCATGCTTTGATCATCCCCCAGCTCAGCTCCTTCAGAAAACCAATACATACTGCAGCTTTGTGCAGCAAGCTGGGTAAGGTAGGAGCAGTGGCATGAGGGAACCAGCTCCTAATGGTTCATACCAGCTCACACTGGTTCATGAGAGCTGATTTTCCGGAATTTTGCAAGCCAGTTGTTAAACATGGCCATAATTAAGAGTTCAGTTATATAAACTTATAAGTTATATTAAAAACAAAGGTATACAACTGGATATTCACATGCAAAAGAATGAATCCCTATCTCACTTCATATACAAAAAATAACTCAAAATTGATCAAAGACCTAAAAGTAAGAGCTAAAACTACAAAACTCTTAGAAGAAAATATAGAAGTAAATCTTCATGACCTTGGGTTTGGTAATGAATTCTTACATATGACATCAAAAGCACAAGCATCTAAAAAAATTTTTACATAAAAAACTAATGACATACTGTAAGATGACTAACATAACATAATAAAAATAATTTTTTAAAAAGTAGAAAGTAGGGGTGCCTGGGTGGCTCAGTGGGTTAAAGCCCCTGCCTTCGGCTCAGGTCGTGATCCTGGGGTCCTGGGATCGAGCCCCGCATCGGGCTCTCTGCTCAGCAGGGAGCCTGCTTCCCTTCCTCTTTCTCTGCCTGCCTCTCTGCCTACTTGTGATCTCTGTCAAATAAATAAGTAAATAAAATCTTTTTAAAAAAAAAGCAGAGAGAAAATATAACCAAAGGTAAATATTACAATGTTCAACGTGTACCTTTGAAGTAAAATTTCTATGCTGAAAGCCTAAAAAAAAAAAATTGGACTGTTAACACATTTAAATGTATCTTTAAGAAAAATAACTATATAAATAACATTCTGTGTGATTTTATACTAACTTTTTAAATCTAATTTTATACAAACTTTTATTTTTTAAAAGATTTTATTTATTTACTTATTATTTGACAGACGAGAGAGAGCACAAGCAGGGGGAGCAGCAGGCAGAGGGAGAGGGAGAAGCAGACTCCCCACTGAAGAAGGAGCCTGATGTAGGACTGGATCCCAGGACCCTGGGATCATAACCTGAGCTGAAGGCAGTGGCATGACATGAATGTTCCTGAATGCTGCCAAGATGTCCACTTTAAAATAGTTAAAATGTTGAGTTTGATGTTGTGTGAATTTTACCTCAGTAACAAATGTTCTAAATACTTAGAGCTCATCACTTGCTAATTATTCTATTTCATCTTCCCATTACCGGTGCTCTGGGGGCTCTTTATACTGACTGCATCAGCATGATGGAAATGCCATGTGATGATGCAGTATTCCACATCCCAATATCGTCCCGACTTCGGGTTCAGTGATGTCACATCCATAGCCTGGCCACGGTGGGGGTATCACACCACAGAGATCAGCAAATGCCACAAGCCAGTCTTTTTTTTAATCCTGAAACCAACTCTCCCCTTCTCTGTCCCTCACAGACTTATCTAACATTATGGATCTCACACCACCATGCCACCTGCCTCAAAACATTGGACAGGTTATAATTTTTTAAGGGAAGATTTAAAGACAAAAATATTTAGAAATCAGAAGAGAGTACTGGAACTTCTCAGAGATGACTGACATCGAGGAAAGACAACAGCTTACCTCAAGGCACTGTGTCCTTTCTACTAGCTAAAGAATTTCAAGATGCTTCCCGGGGGGGAATCAGACTGAGATCCTGTCCCTGCTCACTTGGCTTGCTGGTGGGCATCCCTCAGACCCAGATGCCTCATCTCTGAGAACAGGTAACTCGGGCAGAGATACAGGGAGCTCTCCTGAAACAGTCTGCGGGAACGCCGAGCACGACAGTCTGCGGGAACGCCGAGCACGACAGTCTGCAGGAACAACGAGCACAGCATCAGACACGGAGTAAGCACTCCACTTACTCGGGTTTACAAAGCACACCTTGATATTTTGAACTATTAACTAGTGAATCCTCCCCCACCCTCTCTTCTCTCCTACCCTGTCGCTTCCCCCATCAGTCAGCAAGCCCCAGTCATTGCTTCTGGGAAGAGATGCTGTCTCATGTTGGGTTCCCCCCAAAATGATGTCATCACAAGGATTCTATTTGGGAGGTGATCCCAGAAAACACTCTTAAGGGAGAGAGAAAGATGAGATGAGGGAAGCTACAAAGTGTGTATCATGGGGCAGGTAGAAATTGAGCCCGAGGGGGAATGAACACGCATTTCAGTGACCCCACACAGGAAGGGAGCTGTCATACGACAAGGGCCCTCCTGAGAGCAGTGCAATGTCGGCGGCGCAGCTGACCACGGGCACACAGCAGGCAGCTCTGGGGATCCCAGAGTGCCATCAGGCCCAAAGTGCTGCCCGGAAGCTGGCTCCTACAAGTGAAGGGAGAGCTGGGTAGGCAGGCCTCCCACTGGAGCTGCTACAGCAGAAACAGTAAAGTCTTCTGATTGCAGAGCCTAAACCCCAAGGAGGAAATCCATTTCCCAGTCCTCAGTTATGAAGGTCCCTGAGTTGGGAGAAGGTGGAAAGAGGAGAGGTAGGAGGCAAAGGAAGAGGCCTTCCAAAATTGGCTTCAGGGGAAGTTGGGTGGAGGGGTGACCTGGACCCCACTCGCTGGGGGCATCAGGTGAGGGGCCAGGACAGAGCAAAAACAGCCCGCTGTGCGCGTCCAGGCGAGCAGGATCGAGGAAGCCTACAGGGCTCCCACGCCCCCAAGTGAATACCAGAGCCCCAGAGAAACTCCAGTAGGGTCCTGGGGGTCCTGCTTGGGGAGCTAAGGGCTGAGCACATGCCCCCTGAAATCATCCCACCCTTGGGGGAAGGAGAAACGCAGCCCAGAATGCCCCAGGGAAGCATGGGGCTTCAAAGCAGAAATTCCAGAAAGAGTGCTACATTTCCGACACACCTGCCATGATGATTATTTCGCTCCCCTGCAGCCTGTTCTGGGATCACAGCAAAACCCACGCCCTCTAGGAGCAGCTGATCCCTGCCGGCAAGATAACGAGCCAACTAACACCTTCCTCCGGGGAGATGGCACTTTGCTCAGGGAAACCTCAAAGGGCCACCACTAATTTTTCTCACTCTGAATCAAGGCAGTAGCAGGTCCTATTATCCCGACTGGCCTAATGGGGAAACTGAAGCACAAGGTGGAGAAGGCAGGCATGTCAGGCAAGGCTCTAGGAAGACCACGTGGTTGGCAAGACTCACTCGAGGCACTCACCTCCTTGCCATCCTGAGGGTCCACCGTGTGGAGAGCATGAAGCACCCCTCACCTCCTCCATTCTGCCACATGTGCAGACCCACACCTCCTCTGAGTTCCCCAAGCTCATAATACTCTTGGGGTGAGTGTGCAGCTTTACAGGCAGGTAAATGGAGAGGCGGCAGAAAGTTGTAGGAAAGTGACTATTTCCAAAGCTCCCTTTTTTTCAAAAACAACCCATAAAGGGGCCTAGGCAAAGAAAGAACATGGAAATGCCACAAATAGGTTCTAAAAATGCATGTTTGGGGCCATGAAAGAGAAGGCTTTGGAGAAATGTACCCAAGGTGTTGAACACATTGAACTTTTCAGGAAGAACCTGGTGCTGAGTCCACTGTATTAGCTACAAGTCTCCCAAGCCACCGTCTGTCACCTGCTATGCCGTGTGGGGACCTCTCACACCCTTACTTCCTCCCCATCCTCGGGTAACTGGGGTTTGCTGGAATACTTACTTTTTTCTTTTTTTAAGTTTTTTTTTTTTTCTCTCTCTCTCCTTCTTTTTTTTTTAAAGTTTATTTGAGTAAACTTTACACCCAATGTGGGGCTTGAACTCATGACCCTGAGATCAAGAGCTGCATGCTCTTCCAACTGAGCCAGCCAGGCGCCCCTGGATTATGGTTACTTTAAAAGGGAGCTGTGTGTACAACAGTGTGAATGGGCTCGGTGCCACTAAACTGCACACTTAAAAACAGCTGCAATGGGGGGCGCCTGGGTGGCTCAATGGGTTAAAGCCTCTGCCTTCGGCTCAGGTCATGATCCCAGGGTCCTGGGATCGAACCCCGCATCGGGCTCTCCCCCCCCC
>ML106651.1:0-60611 GCA_003697995.1 Taxidea taxus jeffersonii | reverse complement strand
GCTCTATCATTACCCAATAAGCCAAAACCTTACACTCCCACAAAAACCTGCTCATGGGTGTTTGTAGCAGCTTTCATCATAATTGCTAAAACTTAGAAGCAACCAAAATGGCCTTCAGCAGGTGAAGGGATAAACTGTGGTCCATCCAGACAGCAGGGTATCATCCAACACTAGAACCAAATGAGCTATGAAGCCGCGAGAAGACCTGGAAGAACCTTCAGTGCATACGACTAAGTGGAAGACTGAAAAGACTACATCCTGTATGATTCCAACTACATGACTTTCTGGAAAAGGCAAAACTATGGAGATAATTCCAAGATGAGTGGTTGCAAGGTTTGATGGAAGGGAAGAAGGGATGAGCAGGTGGGACGCAGAGGATGTTCAGGGCAGTGAAACGATTGTTTAATACTGTAACGGCAGATATGTATCATTAAACACTTGTCCAAACCCACAGAATGCAGAACACCAAGAGGTATCCTAATGTCAACTCTGAACTTCAGTTAATAATTACGTATTAAGAGGCATCTGGGTGGCTCAGTCGTTTGGCCCAGATCATGATCTCAGGGTCCTGGGATCAAGCCTCGCATCGGGCTCTCTGCTCAGCAGGGAGCCTGCTTCCCCCCCCATCTCTCTCTGCCTGCCTCTCTGCCTACTTGTGATCTCTGACAAATGAATAAATAAAATCTTTTAAAAAATAAAATAAAAATAATGATGTATTAATACTGGCTCGTCAACTGTAACAACATCCCACTCTAATGCAAGACGTTAAACACAGGCCAAAGCAGACGGGAGGCTTGGGATGAATGCTACATGGGAGCTCTCTGTACTCTCCCCTCATTTCTCCATAAACCTAAAACTGTCCTTAAAAAGTGAAGTCTATTAATTTTTAAAATTAAAAAGAAATCAGAACAATGTTTAAAAAGACACATGAAGGGTCGCCTGGGTGGCTCAGTGGGTTAAGCCTCTGCCTTCCACTCAGGTCATGATCTCAGGGTCCTGGGATCGAGCTCCGTATCAGGCTTTCTGCTCAGCAGGGAGCCTGCATCCCCTTCTCTCTCTCTTCCTGCCTCTCTGCCTACTTGTGATCTCTGTCTGACAAATAAATAAAAAAATCTTTTAAAAAAAGACACATGAAAAGACGCTTACCTTTAAAACCAAGAAATGCAAGGTGTATATATGATGCCATGTTTTGCCCCTCAGAGTAAATTAAATGAATATATTCTTATCATAACTAGAGGAAAAAGAGATTATTTTTCCTTAGAACTATTATTAAAATATGTGACAGTCTTTTTAAACGTGTATCTGTGGGGACCTCAGATGATCCAGCACGACCGAGTGGTATGCTCCCATGCTGTGGGGAATTATCTCTAATTTAAGATCTTGACCTGGGTCACCTTCAGCTAGACCCTCCAGATAAATCAGATGATCTTCCCTCTACCTTCCCTCAGGGAGTAGCCGTGGCTCCCTGGTCCTCTGGTGAGGCTGGCAGGTCAGAGCCGGAGGGAGGAGAGCTGGGCCAGGACTGGTTCTGAGGGAGCTCCCTCCCTCTGCTGAAAGCCCCACGTTCGGCAGGCGGCATCTCTGGTCAGCTATCCTTGCGGCCCGTGGGCCCTGGTTGAAGACCCATCTCCCAGACGCAAATTCCAGTTCCGCCACTTAACCCGCTGTCTGGCTGCAGAAAGTTCCTCTCACTTTAGGATTCTTATTTGTAAAATGGGGATAAACGAGGAGGATGAGAGAGATACTCCCCCACAGGCTCTTAACACAGCATAAGCACCAAAGGGGAACAATCTGCTGACAATTACTGACATTTCTTTTTTTCCTTTTCCAAGTTAATCAGTTTCGCTTTGGTCAGCCCAAGGCATCTACCAGCCGAAAGAATTTTTACCGGCTGGTAGCAGGCATAGCTTAGCCTTATCTAGTGCCTGCCATGTGTCGTGTCGGTCAGCAGCCCCAGTGCCTGATAGGGGCTGAGCCGCCCCGTACACACCAGGCTCCTGCTTCAGAAGGCACTGCTGGGCTTCCAGGGGAGCAGGAGGCTGAGGGAAGGAGAGACTTGCCCAAGGGCAAGCTGCTGGGGAGCGTGCTCCCTCCTGAAGAAGGGAGACAGACGGAGAAACACGGTAAGTTAAGCTTCAGCTTCCCACCTGCACAACAGGATTTCTGGTAAGACGATAATCTTGAGAGCAGATACTATTGTTGAGGGTGAACGGTTTTTCTCAATTACCTTCTCTCTTCATTTGACATTTCAGCTCCGAGACAAGAAGACCTGCCCAGGAGGTGAGTGGACCCTGTGTCTATAGTAAGGAGGAGGACGACGCAGAGGCACACACAGACAGCCAACGTGAAGACCATGCAACCAGACAGAGACAGAGGGGTGCAGCTGCAAGCCAAGGGGCCCCTGGAGCCACCAGAAGAGGCAAGAGATGGGAAGGAGCCTCCCAAAGGCCTGCAGAGCAAGCCCAGCCCTGCCACACCTGGATTTCAGACTTCTAGCCTCCAGACCGTGGGAAACCACACCGCCATTGTTTTAAACCTCTCAGTGTTGCAGAGGTACTTGGTTACAGCAGCCCCAGGACACTCATGTGGGAAACAGAAGAAAATGCTCCAATTCCTGGCTCTGGAAGATGGTGAAGGGGGCATGGGCCCAGAAGAGGAAGGCAAGCAGGACAGGAGAAGGTGTAAGCCTGGGCAATACCAGGCTGTCCCCCACTCTGTTGAAGCCCTCTGTAAGGAGATGGCCAGAGCCAGGCAAGGCTGGGCAGAGGGAGGCCCCTGGGGCTAAGCCATCCAGAGCTGCCACAGGTCCTCCTAGAGGCTGGACAGGGTCTGGCTTGGGGCTCACATGGTGCTAGGAAGGGGGGGGGGTACATGGTAGGAAGAAGAGCTCTGTTAACAAAACCCCAGAATAGGCCGAGCAGACCACCAGATGCCATCTTGGACACGCTGTAGGTGAAGGAGAGGCTAAAGGATATGAGATGAGGAGACCCAGGATATTTATTTTAATTTACTCTGCAAAGTGGTTAGAGAGAGGGGCTTGGGAGGCAGGCTCCAAATCTCACCCCACACTTATTCGTGCTGTGACCTCAGATGACCTGCACAACCTCCTTGTAACTCAGTTTCCTTACTGTAAAATGGGGAAACAGTAATACCTACCCCATAGGGTGGTGTGAGAGTTACGTGGCTTGGAAGGGCGCCTGGCCTAAAGTGCCAGCTCAAGAAAGTCAATAAACACGTACTAACTTTCTTCTTGCCTCCTGCTAGCTCTTAGAGAAGAGCCACTTAGCCACGAGCAAAGGACAGGAGCACTCTGCTTGCTCTATGTGTGTCCGAGCTGCAGAGTGAGTGCTCTTTCTCCATGCCATGCAATTCTCGGAATCATTACACTTAATGCCTATATATTATTAAGCATTGGTCTGGATGGCCCAGTGTCCCAAACATGGCCCAGCACATAGTAGGTATTCAATAAATCAACTGCTGAATAAGTGCAGCATTAGAGAAAAGGATAAAGAAATGGCTTAGCTTGGATGGGGAGCTGTGGCAGATTCAGTGCCCCATCCAGTGACTGCCCATCCTGTCCCCTTAAGAAAGAAGTCAACCATAATCAGGGCCCAATGAAAGCAGAGGACACTCCCAGGTCCTCTGTCCCCACAGAGTCAGGCATGAGGGGTAGGTGAGACTCGTGCCCATGACACCCCAGTGTAGAGAGTCCTCACTTGACACAGACCAAGCCATGCTGCCCCAGTCTCTCACCTCTCAGAAACCCCAAAGGTTCATACAGTGGGGAAGTTGAGCAACAATGAAAATAATCATTTCAATCTCTTGGCAATGCCCCTCGTCAACTCCACAAGCAAACAGCAGGGTAAAAGGAGCGGACCTGAAGCCTGCTTGGTTCTCACTCCATGAGCACCTCACCGCTGAGCACAACCCCACTGCCGGCGGTATGTTTCATGCTCCATGCCCTGAACAGACAAGTCCCCAGCTGCATGTGGTGATCAAACAAGGAAACAAGATAAGCTTTAACACCAAAGGAAAAACTGACTGAGTTTGAGGTACTGAGAAATACTGTTGGCAGGTTACAAAAACCGGCCTCAATCCCTCACTCCTCACTGTTTCCACCTTTGCAAGGGGACTTTGCTGCTCTTCCCATTAAGATCTAGAGACGGCTTCTCTACCCCTCGGCTCTGGGTAACAGAGTGGCATTAATGATCGTGAGCTGGTTCCAAGCCCGGCACTCAAATACTCTCCATCTGCCTCCGCTCTGCTTCGGCCATGAGAACAAGCCCCAGCTATAGCCACCTGGAGGACAAGAGCCCACGTGCAGCCAAGACAAGCCTTCCCCGGGAGGCCACCTCAGTCCAGCCAGTCCCCCCAACAGAGCTAGTTGCTGCCCACAGAGACCTGAGTAAGCCCAGCCAGGACGGGGCCCACTCAAATGAGCCCAGCCTCAGATACTGACCCACAGCATCATAAGCTCAGCAAACAGTTGTCATTTTAAGCCACTATGTTTGGGGTGGTTTGTTAGATGGCACAAGCTAACTGAATAGTATGAGAGTAACATGGTGCCCACCTGAGAAATTTTAAGGGTAATACTGACCAGTGGTTATTTCTGCCTTACCACATCCCTCACAGGCTATGACTCCACAATAACCCACTTTCCCCGGGACTCACTGCTGGGACAGCGGCAGCTGGGACACCTGCATCAGCAGGGAAAGGGGCCAGAACTGGCTAGCTCCTCTGGCAGTGGCACAGTACTTTGTCTTCAAATATCGAAAGGTCTTGACATAGAGTTTCTTCAGCTTCCCTTTTCCCACCATTGGTCGCCCTCCCAGGCTAACTAAGCTTTGATGACGGCCTCTGTGTCTGATGTTTGCCCTCTGTTTTCTCAGCCACTTCTCTGAAGGGCCCCCACAGCTCATAAATTAGCATTTTAACCTACAGCAAGATTATCTTCCACTGGTTCTCAAGGCAAGTACTCCCATGCTTTTCGACATCCATTTGAGATCAACACTATATGTTGGAATGCAAAAGAAACAGCTAGGGGAGAGCTCTCCCTGGCTGAGAGAGTTGGCAGCATGGATATCCTGCTTCCCCGGCTTAGAAAATACTATATGTTCTGCACCACTTGGTCTCATCAGCTGGACGTTGTGCCAAAATGATGGGGGTGTTTACACTAACAAGGTACTCGGTTTATTTAGAAAAATATTTCAAGCAAAAAGTGGTAGACTGTATTAGCACTGCTCAGGATGACATCAAACAGAGGAGTCCAGCTTAGTTTTCACGTATTGAAAATTCATTTTTTCATCCATTCAAATGTTTATGGAGCATTTACTCTGGGTCAGGTGCTATTTCATGTGCTGGCTTCCCTTATGATACACCAATACACAGAGAGCTGAGAGAGTTTTTAAAAATAAATTATATAATGCATCAGAAAATAAGTGTTATGGAAAAAAAATAGAGCATGATAAGGAAAGGTAGGAGTGAGGCGGGGGAGGAGGCAGGCAAGGAGGAAGTGCTGCCATTTTAAATGGGATGGGTCAGCTAAGTCTCACCTAGAAGGTGATGTCTAAACAAACACAGGAAGCTACTGATGGAGTGAGCCACAGGGGTTTCTAGGGGAAGAGGGTTTCAGACAGCAGAATAAGCAGTGCCAAGGCACTGAGGTGGGAATATGTTTGGCATGCTTGAGACATGATACCCTAGACAAAAAGAAATTCATTCATAGATACCAACCTGCCCAACTTTATTCTGTGATTCTCTCAGGGAAAGTCTACTTCCCTGGATCTTTGTTTCCTTAACTGCCAAGTGGGAAGAAAAAAGTCTAGGTACAAAGTGACCTACAACTGTAGGCATAGAAGGACCCTTCTCAGTTAAATGACAAGAGGCTTGTCCCTATCACCACTGTCACTATTACTCTCCTCTATGGCAGATGGAGAAAGCACAGTTTAGAGCTGTCTTGCTGGCCAAGAGATGGGGATAACCCAAGGGGAGAACCATCCTCCAGGACCTTTATCCACAGAACACAAGTTCAAAGGTCACCTTTGCTAGCTGTCATGCATCCCAACACCAGTTCTCTGTACCACGGGCCTGGCCACACTGGAGGCTTATCATGACCCCCTGCAGCTCAGAACCCATAAAATAAATGATACATAACACCACAGTTCATGATCACCTGGCAGGCTATAAATAGATTTGTGTGTTTACAGTATGAAACATAATCCAGAATATGGTATTAGAGATAGTTATTGTCTTCTATAATTATATTAATTAGGCAGGAAAACTGCGAACAAATGTAGTGCTGAATTCAAAGCAGAGTAGGAAAGAGAGTCCCAAATGTTGGTCAGATTCAGAAGATCACAAGAGTTAACCCCTACCTATTTAACTGGCCTCTCTGGGAATGCCCCATACAGGTAGGCATTCTCTGTACATATACACCTTGTGTGCACTACAGGCAATGCACAGATCCACATTACAGGGGGCTGTGGACTCTACTCATTAAAGGCACAAAGATGATGCTCTGGCTGACAGGCAATGGTATTCCTCAAACTTCTCCATCTTTTGGCCATTCCAGCCTGCACCAAACTTTTTCAATTAAGCTACAATTTACATATGGTACTATTTACCTTTTTAGTATATGGCTTTATGAATTTTGATAAGCAGATACAGCTGTGTAGCCACCAACAGAACAGAGATACAGCAGAATACATCCTCCTCCTCCCAACTACCCCACACCTCTTCTCATCAGCCCCTTCCCCTCCCCTAGCCTGGCAACCACAGATCTATTTCTGGCCCTATTGTTTTGTCTTTTCCAGATGTGATACAAATGAAATTTATATTTTTCTAGTAACCTTTCTAGTTGGACATTCTTTCACTCACCATAATGCCTCTGAGATGCATCCAAGTTGTTGCATGTTTCATTAGTTTGTCCTGGTTATTGCTGGGTAGTATTCCAATATGTGGGTGCGCCACGGTTTGTTTATTTACTTTCCCCACCTGCTGGGTGGGGTCTGAGGACACCCAAGGTCAGGGGGGTCAGGACATTCACCACCGCCTAACAGCAAGGAGGCCATCCCTGCCCACAGTGGCAGTGGAAGCCATGGGGGGAGCACTAACAAGGCATGTTATGTATGTTTTCCAGGCAAGGCTATCTCCCAGGGAGAGATCAGTGATGGCCCAGTGGGGAGCCAAACTACTCCCCTCCCCAAGGACTAATGAGAAGCTCCTCCATGGGGGTTGAGACAGAGTGAGCAACCTGGCCTTCTATCCATCTGCTTCTCCTGCTGAACAGTATCAAAGAAAGCCATCTAAAACTGAAAGTTGAATCAATCCAGGCTCTCATAACACAGCACCAAAAAAGTCCACATTTCAACCAAAACTCATTTGTCACACCAAGAAACAGGAAGAAACTGACTGGAAAAAAAAATCCACAGATGCTAACACCAAGATGCAAGAAATGTTGGAATTACCTAACACAGATTTTTAGAGCAACTATCATAAAAATGTTTCAATGAACACTTATGAATATGCTTGAAACAAATTAAAAAATAGAAAGTTTCAACAAAGAAGAAGAAGAGGAGGAGGAGCAAAAGAACCAAATGGAAATTTTAGAACTGAAAAGCACTATAACCAAAATTTTAAAAACTCAATGGATGGGCTCAAGAGCAGGATGGAAAGGACAGAAAAAAGAATCAATGTATTTGAAGATAAAATAATAGAAATTCCCTGAACTACAGAGAGAAAACAAGCTTAAAAAATGAACAGAGCCTCAGGAACCTGTGGAACTAAAAAAAAGTGTAACATTCATGTCATCAGAGTCCTGGCAGGGAAGGTAAAAGGGGACTGAGCTCAAACAGTATTTAAATAATGCTGAAAACGTCAATTTCACAAAAGACCTAAAACCTACAGATTCAAGAAGCTAGTGAACCCCAAATTAGATAAAACCAAAGAAACCCTCACCAACATACATCACAGTCAAACTTCTGAACTCAAAGGCAAAGAAAAAAATCTTGAAAACAATGAGAAAGAAATGACACCTTACCTCAAGGGGAAAAATCATTCTGATGACAGCAAATTTCTCATCAGAAACTTGGGAGGCCAGATGGAAATGGTACATTTTGAAAGGGCTGAAATAAAAGAGCTGTCAACCCAAATTCTATATCCAGAAAACAAAATCCTCCTTGAATAAAGGTGAAATCAACACATTATCAAATAAAAGAGAACCAAGAGAATTTGTCACCAGCATACCCACTGTAAAGGAATAGCTAAAGGAAATTCTCTAAACAGAAAAGAAATAATAAAAGTAGGAAACTTGGAACATCAAGAAGGAAAAAGAGTAACAGAGTAAAAATATAGGTAAATACAGGTAATATTAGTATACCTATAAAAATATAGGTAAATTCTAAATTTCCTTTAGAATTTTTTAAATGATGACTGATGGTTGAAACAAGAACGGCGGTCTGATGCAGCTCTGAACACGTGTAGAATATTTAAGATAACCACAAATGGGGGAGGGTAAATGGAGAAAAAGTTGTTACACTTCATTCCCAATGGTAAAATAATGACACCAGGGGACTCTGATGAACTACATGTCTATGATGTCATACAAAGAGCAACCACATACTCAATATGGGGATATCCAATGGAGTCTGCCTAAACCACGGGCCACAAATGTGGTCTCTCTGAAACTGTACAGCCTAAGACCAGAGATGATGTGTCTGTAGCCTTCTTGACAGAGAAACTGGGGCACTGAGAGAGCACAGCCCATCTGTGGCCAGGGGTCTACACAAGGGGCTGCTCCCTCAGCAAGACCTACTTCCACCACACAGCCCATGAGCTCTGAAGAGCTCTGTCCCTTCTGGTGTCCAAACTCCCAGTGCACATCCACATCTCCTGCTTCCCGCCTGCACTCCAGGGTATTTACCTACTGTTTACCCAGCAACACCAGACAAGCTCTAGTCTGGTTAACCTGGTCAACTTCTCTGCTGTTCAATGGCAAAATCACAGCTTCTCCAATGAGGTCCAAATCACTTCCAAGTATGCCCTTTCTTGGATAATCTCTCTACCCTAGGGTACCACAGACAGTTTCTTATATTTTAGAGTTGGTTTTTTATTACAGTTCATTGTTCTTATGTTAAACTTCTGGAGTGTCAGCTACTGTGGTTTCTGTCTCCTGATTAGACACAGATTACTACAGAATTCCAGGAGTGATCCCAGGACACGAATCCCTAAAGGGACTGATCTGGTCATGCCCCTGGACTTGAGTGTGATGCTGAGCTCCTTGCCAATGAGAAATGTGCTGCTTGTAACCCCTGACATGCAGTGGCGTCACAATTAATCAAGCTATCATCTGTGGTTGACTGTGATTAAGTGCCAACTGGAGCACATGCCTTGGGAGCTCGAGTGCCTTCTGCTCTTGCCACGTGGCAGTAATGATGACTACTAAGGCTGTGGTGTGGGATGAATGTTTCTAAGTGCCCTTGAGTACTTATGGAGAGAAAAGGACAAGCTCAGGTCTGTTAACTCCCACCTCAAGTCATGGTCTGAGAAGCAGACAGCCTCCATGACAGCCCTAAAAGAATCTCTTCTTTCTCATAGCCACAGGGCTGACATTGCTGAAAATCAAACACAAAACGTAATGGTATAAGTTGCTGAATTAAAATGGCAGCTGAATTCACAGTCTTGCCAAGTTTCTCATGTGAAAATTAGGTCATTAATGGGGGGAAAATGAGATTCTTGAAACGTGGAATAAGAACATCTTACTAGACCTCAAGAAATTGACAATGTTAACATCTGGGTCATCCTGAGTCCCTCTTAGCAGCAGCAACAGATTCCCCTCCAATGTCCAAGTCTCCATCAGCTTAAAAGCCTTGTGATACCCTCATTTGGGGCAGACACTTTGAAAAGGGACACTCCTTCTTCTCTGAACCCAGCCTGACCACCACCCCCTGTTGCCAGAAGACCCCCTAACAAGAATCATATCTCAGCATGACTGGGTGGACAGGTATACAATGTGACCCTGGAGGAAAGAGCTTATCTACCAAAAGAGCTGGAGGCCTTTGCCAATACCTAGTCACAGAAACATGGAGAATATATATGTGGGAATGGATTCTCAGGACATTGAAAAATACATAAGTGAGGGGCCACTTGGGTCTCTGAAAACCTTTGTGGTTGCTGTTTTTTCAAGCCAAGCATGACTATAGGGGATGCCACCCTTGGGATAGGCTCCTTGATTTTAATGTGATGTCTGAATCCCGGTATAGCAGAGGCCAAGTGGCAGCACTTAATTGTCAAAGGCAAAGTAGGCACATCAACCACACAGCAGTGGGGACATGTCAGTAGTCAGAATTCTTTGGGCCTCAAAGATGTTTAGCAGTGGTTTCCTGATCCTTGTGTCACTAAAAGCAAAAAAGGTGGGGACCCCTGGGTGGCTCAGTGGGTTAAGCATCTGCCTTTGGCTCAGGTCATGATCCCAGGGTCCTGGGATCAAGCCCTGTGTTGGGCTCCCTGCTCAGCAGAGAGTCACCTTCTCCCTCTCCCTCTGCCTGCCACTCTACCTGCTTGTGCTCCCTTGCTATCTCTCTGTCAGATAAATAAATAAAATCTTTTAAAAAAAAAAAAGAGTGAAAAAGGTAGCCAGCCTGCTAGGACATTGCTTGGTCTACATGGCAAGAAATACTCTAAGTGTGGTAGTAAACAACCTGACTCAAGTCACCAAATGACAATCATGACCTTTTATCCAGTTTTCAGATCTAAGTCAGTTCACAAGTCAGAGGTCCCTGAAGGACTGGAGTGCTAGGTCCCTGAAAGAGGAGCCCCTGCTATTGCCACAAAGACACACTGTCAATATTCCTTCTAGTCTTCTCCAGAGGGACCTTTAGCCACATACTAGAGTGACAGTAGCTAGAGGAAAAAGTAAATACTCGAACTTTTCAGGAAATACTACATAATCCAAGGGTAAAGAACACAGAGCAGCTGAGGTCCTGCCCTGAGGGCAAGGAAACTCTGGAATGGACCACAACTTCATGGCCAACTGCAGAAATGATGACAGGAAGAGCTTTATGTGTGATCTCTATGCATGCTGTCCTGAAGGATCTGTTTACATATAGTAATCATCCTCTACTTCTTTCTTCTCCTTCATACTTTTAGATTTTATGCATGAGTTACTATTGGAGGTTAACATTACAATTTGGTCTTTAGGGAAGAGAATATTCAGGAAGCCCTTGACTTAATCCGAGTAGTAATCATTATATCCTGTGACAGATATAATGACCGCTTATTCTTATTTTGAAAGAGTTAAAACTTCTTCAATTGTAGGAAGGAAAGATGTATCTTGTTAGGCAGAAATACAGAGTTGTTTCATTGTGTTAAGGAAGTCCCAATATGTACATGGAAGCTGAGTGGCCACAGGGGCAGGCCATGTCAGTTATTAATTTATTGCCTGTCAGTACCAAATGTACCCTTCGACATATGCTATGCGATAAACAGTGCAATTCCTTTAAGATTTTAAAGAGGGCACAATGTTAAGGGACATTCCAGGAAGGAGAGGCTTCCTACAACTTTTAGCAGGGGCCAAGGAGAGGGTAAATGGTGTGGGTGCAAGGACATCTGCTGGAGCCTACCCTGCCAGTCGCCACGAACACTCTTGCGATCTTGCAGCCTCAGCCTGACACTAAGCTGCTGCAGCCCCACGTGCGGAAACCAAAGCCTGCCTATGGCCAGAGAGTCACACGGGTGTGTAGCTCCTTCTGTATCCTGTGCGCAGCCCTCCTGTAGCTGCAGTGTCCACAGACAACCACTCCACCTCCCACCCATGCAGCCCATTAGCACCACAGGCCTCTGTCCCCACTGGTGTTCCAGATGCCCAATGTACACCCATGTCTCCTATTGTCCATCCCCTGCTGACGGCCTACAACCTGGAATGTGGCCTATTGTCCACCCAGCAACTCCAGGCAAGCTCCAGTCTGGCTAAAACAGCCAGCTTCTCGAGATCCAAGCCATAGCCTCTCTGATGAGGTAGGAACCTCTTCCAAGTTTGTCCTTCCTCTCAATCCTAAAGCACCCTACAAAGTTTCCTTACACATTATAGTCACTCTCAACAAAGATATTACTTCTTGTTTTAACTTTCTCTTGTATAACCTGTGTAATTTCTACTTCCTGCCAGGACCCAGAATGCCACACCAGGAGAGACCATCTCCCGGGCTGTAACACAAACCTTAGTAAGAAATGAAATCATACAGAGTGTGTTCTCTGCCCAGAATAAAATCAAACTGGACGTCAATAACAGAAAGGAAACAGGAGAATCTCCAAACACTTGGAAAGAATCAGCACGCCACTAAGCACCGAGTGTTTAAAGAGGAAGAGTCAAGAGTAGCAACAATAACAACACTGAATGAATGACAATGACAATGACAATACAGCCTCTCAGAATTTGTGGGGAGCAGCTCGCACAGTGCTCAGAGGGAAATGTAGAGCACTAAAGGCTTGTGTTAAATAAGAGAGCCACAAAGCAAAAATCTAAGCTCCTACTTCAAGAACCTAGTGAAAGAAAAGCCTCACAAGCCCACAGCAAGCAGAAGGAAGGAGATGATAAGGAAAAGGAAAGCAATCAACGAAGTTGGAAGAGAAAAATAATAAAGTCAATGAAAGGAAAAGCTTGTTCTTCCAGAAGATCAATAAAATTGATCTTCAAAATCTCTATAAATACTGAGAAAGGAAAAATGAGGGAAGACATCTATTAGTAGTATCAGGAAAGAAGCAGGGATATCACTACAGATCCTGTGGATACCAAATGGATAAAAAGGAAATTCTGTGAATAAACATGATACTCAGATAAATCTGATAACCTAGATAAAATAGATGAATTCCTCAAAAAGCACAAACTACCACAAGTTGCCAAATATGAAAGAGATCATTTGTATACCACTCTATTAAGTAGACAGAATTTGTAGTTTTAAAACTCCCAAAAAAGAAGTCTCCAGGCCCTGATGGTTTCCCTGAAGAATTCTATGTAATGTTTAAAAAAGAATCAACACATTGGGGCGCCTGGGTGGCTCAGTTGGTTAGGTGTCTGCCTTCTGCTCAGGTCATGATCCCAGGGTCCTAGATCAAGTTCCCTGCTCCCTGGGAAGACTGCTTCTCCCTCTCCCACTTCCCTTCTTGTGTTCTCTCTCTTGCTTCATCTGTCTCTGCAAATAAATAAATAAAATCTTAAAAAGAAGAAGAAGAGGAAGAAGAGAACCAGCACCACCCTCTTGCAGAAGGCAGAAGAGGAGGGAAGGCTTCCTGGCTGATTTTATGAATCACATGTTATCCTGACCCAAAGCAACAGCACAAAACAGAAGACTATGGAGCAACATCCCTCATGGATACTGAGGCAGAGTCCTTCACATAAATATTAACAAACAGACTCTACAGTAGAGTTCTTCATGGCCAAGGGTTCTGAGGATGTACTAATGGGATCCACCACGTTAACACAGTAAAGGAGGAAAATGACATGATCACACCAGTTGATGTAGAAAAAGCTTTCAATTAAAGTCAAAACCTACACGTGATAAAATCTCTCAGAACACAGAAATAGAGGGAAAGTTTCTCAACATGATGAGGAGCATCTACAAAACATCTAGAGCTAATACTACATTTAATGGCAAAAAGCTGAAATACTTCCTCCTTAAGATCAGGAACAAGACAAAGATGCCTCCCTCATCACTCTCATCCAACACAGTACTGGGAGTCCCAGCCAGTGCGATAAAGCAAGAAAGGGTATCAAAGACATACGCATGGGAAAGGAAGAACTAAAACTGTCCTTTTTTGCAGATGACATGATTGTCTATGTAGAAAATTCCAAGAAATCTACAAAAAAAATTCCTAGAACTAATATATTCATCAAAGTCACATGATATAAGTTCAACATTTAAAGTTAATTCTACTTTCATAACTAGCAATGAACAGTTAGAAACCAAAGCTTAAAATACAATGCCACTTAAAATCACTCAAAAATGGAAATACTTAGGTATAAATCTAATGAACCTGTGCAGGACCTATCTGCTGAAAAGTGCAAGGCACTAGTGGAAGAACTCAAAGAAGGTCTAAATGCAGAAGGAGACACTGTGTCCACAGACCAGAAAACTGACCTTAGTAAAGATGTTCGTTCTCATCAGACTGACGCACAGGCTCAAGTCAGTTCCTATCAAAATCCCAGTAAGACTTTTTGTGGGCATAGACAAGACTATTCTAAAATTTATATAGAAAGGTAAAAGAACTGGAATAACTCAGTTTTGAAAATGGATAATAAAATGGAAAGGATCGAATCAGTCTACACGATTTGAAAACGTATTACACAGCCACAGAACAAAGACTGTGCTGTATTTGCAGAAGAACAGAAACGCAGATCAACAGAACAGAATTTTCTTAAAAAACAGAATTAGACCCACACGAATATACCCAACTGATTGTGAACAAAGGTTCAAAGGCAATTCAGTGGAGGGAGTATGTAACTTTTTCAGCAACTGACATGCACAGGTACAAAAAATAAACTCGGCCTCAACCTCACCCATTTTGTAGACAAAAAATTAACTCAAAATGTGAAATGGGCTTGAATATAAAATGTAAAAACAAAAAGCTCTAGGAAAAAACACTGAAGAAAATCTTCAGGCTCTAGGTCATAGGAAAGAGTTTTCAGGGGCCCCTGGGTGGCTCAGTTGGTTAAGCATCTGCCTTCGGCTTGGGTCATGATCCCAGAGTCCTGGGATCTGGCCCCACATCAGACTCCCTGCTTCTTCCTCTCTCTCTGTCCTTCCTCCTGTTTGTGCTCTTTCTCTCTCTCTAAAAAAAAAAAAGCTTTCAGACCTGAGCTGAAGATGAAAAATTGTTGCTGTGTGAAAGCCCCTATTTAGAAGACAGTGAAGAGTACTACAGACTCAGACTCATAAGATGCTCAACACTGTCAGCCATCAGAGAAATGCAAATTAAAACTACAGTAAGCTATCACTGCACACCTATCAGAATGGCAGAAACAAAACACAGTGACACCACCAGACACAGGGGCGGATGTGCATTCACTAGACACATTGGTGGTGTGAGTATGGAACAGTACAGCCATTCTGGAAAAGAACTGGACAGTTTCAAAAAAAAAAAACATTAAAGATACAACTACCGCTCAATCCAGGGACCGCACTTGTGGGCACTCACCCCAGAGAAAGGAAAGGTTCTGTCCACACAAGCGCCCGTACACAAACGTTCTTAGCAGCTTTGTGAGAACCAAAACCTGGAATCAGCCCAGATGTCCTTCAACAGACCAATGTTTAAACCAACTGCGGTACATCCATACATCCACATCATAGAATACTAATCGGCAATAAGAAGGGCTAAACTAAGGGGAAAAAAAAAAAAAGAAGGACTGAACTACTAATATACAGAACTGGGATGACTCTCCAGAGAATTATGCTGCGCAAGGAAAGTTAATCCCTAAAGGCTACATGCTGTGTGGTTCTATCCATATAACATTCCTGAAGTGACAAATTCTAGAACTAGAGGATACACTGGTGGTTACTAGGAGTTAGGAGGAGGAGGGCAGGAGAAAAGTGAGCGAGACCATGAGGGAGGGATACTTCTGATGATGGAAATGATCTGCAACTTGACCATCCCAACATCAATATCCTAATTGTGATCTGCAAAATGTTACCACTGGGGGGAACTGGATAAAAGCTACAAGGGATCTTTCTGAATTATTTCTTACAACCACATGCAAACCCACAATTATTGCAAAACAAAAGGCTAATTTATCAAAGTAATAAATAGTAAAAAATAAATAGATACATAACTGAAATAGGAACCACGTTGCCAGTGTGTGAGTCAATGTATTTAATGCAGCGTCCATAGTTTCCCTAAACTAAAACCATGCCCCTAGCCTGGAGTGCCACAGGCTCCCCTTGGAGAAACCGGCTCAATGTGCATCATTTGCCTTGACGTGGTCTTCTTTGTACCAACCCCTTTTCCTTATGTATTCTTATATTCGAAGGACACAGGACATCACTACCATATATGGAAAGCTCCACCATGGCTATGAATACCGGATGGTCATCATGAAACCACAGCTAAAGCAATGAAGTTCTGCAAAGACCACGCTCACTTGGTTGCAAGCCAAAGCAGAGAAAAGGCTACCTCCCAATGCCCCAAACGGGCCCTGCAGAAACTCCCCCCCCCCCCAGTGCGGTCCTCCCAGGGCCACTCAGCCACCACCACAGCACCACACCCTGAAGGGCCGCGTCGGGTCTGGGATTCCCAGACTCCAGAGACAACAGAGCCTTTGAGTCTGCTGCTACCGACATACTCTGTGACTCTGAATAAGCCATCCAACTTCCCCACACCGAGCATTCCTGATACAAGGATGGGGCTCACGTCCACTTTTTCAAAGAACTGGTAACACCATAGATGTGATTGGTGTGTGCACAGCAGGTGCCCCACGTGTTGGGATCTTCCCTCTTAATCAAACAGAACTCCCCCAGCTCCCTTCTGCAAGCTTGGTTCTCTGCATACATGTTCACAATTTCTACCAGAAGAAAAGTCTCTAGCCAGTACCCGTTTGCCTTTTGTGCTGACCTCATTTCCCACAGGCCACCACGCAGTGATCATTTAGGTTCTTCTGGATGACCTGGATCACATGGATCTCCTCCTCCGTGACCGTACCCCTCCCCCAACTTCTCAGTACAACTGAGGAAGCCCATCTTCATCCTTTCTCAGGATCTTCCCACAGTCCCCAAGATGGCTGCAGAACCTCCACACTCCCTCTAACTGACATTAGCCTTGTGATCCAAAATGCCTGCTCTTATCTGCGGCAGTAGAATTAGGCACATTATTTTAAACTGGCCCTGACGTTGATTTTGCTTTTCCCAGCCAGCCGACGCTATCATTTTTCTAGCTTGCATCCTGTCCCTCACTGCATTTTGGCAGATAACATCTCTGGTTTCGTTCTCACAGAAAGATTTGCTACGGGAACAGAGAGGCATGTTACCTCTCAGAGCATGGCTCCATGGCTTATCTGACAGACCCTGCAGCTCTCAGCTATTTTGGACACTGGGAAGCCAAAAATGTGTGTAAATACGTGGTCCAGGGTCCATGGTCCCTTATAAATCTCATTGAAAAATGCTACCCTTGGGTGATCAGCAGAAGTGCTATAAATAGGCTCTGCATCAAATACCTTTTTAGAATCTACTGTACATTTAGTTTTGCAAACTCTTGGGCTAACATAACTAGTATTTCTAAACAATTCACACCTTCATTTTAATTAGGTCTATCACTAGAAAAAACTGCTTACGAATCCACAAATTTCCTATAGCTTGTTTTCATGTTTAGTCAAACATGGATTGTAGACCTGATTTCTGACAGCCATTATGAATTGCAGTAAATATTTTGACAAAATCAACAGTGCTGTTAAGCACACAAGAGAATTACTGAATTGGGTCAGACCCAGTTTTATGTGGTATTTCTTTTTAACTGCATGCTTAAAGATAAATATATCATTAAGAACACAGGGTAAAAAAAATTGTGTTTTTTTTTTTAAGCTGACATCTTCTGTATGCTTATCTCATGGGACATGCTACATACCTTTATGAAGCGTGATGATTTTCAGCCAATGATGCTCCAACTCAAACACAAATGACCTGGCCAGAAACTGAGAAGACAGCCATAGTTCCCGAAGAGACCTGTGGGCTGCCCCCCTCCCCGAGGACAGAGGGGGCTCATGCGCCCTCCTGCTCCTCTGTGTAGGGAGTCTGCGACTCTTCCCCAAGAAGGTGTCTGAGGCATCTTCCACCATCCCTACTCCGCAGGCAGAATCTCGAAGCACAGAGACATGCTCCCTGCATCTTGGAAAATAAAGCAAAAGAGGATGGCTCCCCCATTGCTTGGCCTCTGAGTCAACTCCATGTTGAACGAGAAAAGCACCATTCTGAGCAGCATGGAGAAGACTCAAGCAGAGGCGAAACCTGGGCTGGTTCAGAAATAGGAAGTACATGATTTTCAATACACTACTTAATGCCACAGTAGCAGCCCTCAGAAAACAGGAAGAGACAGACACAGATGGGGGAAAAGAACAGAGCCACAGCTCACATCTAGTAATTATGACTATTGATCTAAGAACCCATAAACAGAAGTTGCCCCCGGGAAATGAGGGTGTGTGGTCCCCTGCATCACAGGGGAGGCTTTTCTGGGCAGGCTGGTAAGAAGGACAGCCAGTGTGGGCCTCCTCCTGGCTGTGGGGTTGGAAAGAGCATCTGTACAGCCTCCACATGCACACCTAGAGCTTCCCAAAGGCCCAGAATGAGCATTTCCACTGCAGGGGATGATGGCGGGAGACCTCACAAGGATCTCTGCGGTGCTGTCTCCACTTACAGCTTTGATATTTTGTTCAACCTGGAACTGTCTGCATTCATTTTTATTTGGGACACACTGCAGTGAACTATGATCCCAATGACTGCATCCTGGGTGTCCCTTAAGCTGTGTACCCATGCTGAGTCCCCCTCTCTCCCCACAGCTTTGGAAGGAGCAAACATGACAGCGATGGAAGATGGAAAATACAGCTATTCTAAGAGGTGGAGGCTGAGAGCAAAATGGGCACGCTGCTGGAAAGAAGTGCACTCAAGAGAGAGACCAGGCTGACCAGATGTGGCTCTGGCCATGTGGACTGGGGCATATTCACTCCTTTAGGCTGGTGTCCCACTGCTCTGAATGCACCAGGTCTCATTGGGAGATGGAGGCTTCCCGGCCCCACTCTGCCATCAGTCATGTCCAGCTGGTCAAGTATCTAAGACTCGTGTTCAGCTAGGTTGGGTTTGGGGCGAATGTCATCTGGCTGAGTGATCTAGGCTTTGGAAGAACCAAATAGTGCAGATAAATGTGGCTTCCGCTCCCCCTCCACCCACGCCTTAGGGAGCAGGCACCTCACTGGCTACAGAGGCCACAGGGAGCGCACAGCTGAAGATGAGAAAGTGATTGACGAAGAGCCAGCTCCGATGTGACCAGCCCAGGCAAGCGAGATGGAACTCAGCTGGCATGTGTGGCACACCTCAGTGTCCCCTCCCTTCCCCCGAGCCCCCTGACATCTCTCGAACCCAGCAGCCAGCAGTAAATACCTGCCTGGCTCTGACACCATCTGGTCTGATTTGTTGGTGCCTGCACCTCTTCTGTCATTAAATATTGTCAGAAACACCCCTGGCCACAGCAGACATACAAGCAAAACTTGGCCAGACCCCAGAGGAAGAAGGTTTCAGGAGCCTTCCTGGAGGAAATGACAGAGGAGCTGGGCACTGCCAGATGTGGAAGAGTTTGATGGGCAGAAGTGGCAGCAAGAGGCAAGCTGGGAAGGCCGGAAAGTTCAGGAAGGCCAAAGATTTCCACATGTTCCACTGCCCCAACAGGGAGAGGGCCACAGGCAACTGTGGACAAGAGGAGCATGGGGGATACTGGAAACACAAGCTAGCACGAGCCAACAAGACATCCAAGCTCTCATGGTGAAGACAAGGGCCTTGCCAGCCATGAGGTAGGGCCCTAGCAGCTCGAGTGCTTTGGAAAGGAGGGACCAAAGCAGAAAGGAGTGAGGCTCCCTGGGGCACTGCCACCCCCATTCTCTGAGGGGCCTGACTCAGATGTATCCCCAGGCTTAGCTAAGAAGGTTCTCAAGGACAAATTTGTCTCTATATCCTAAAAGGACTTTGATTTGCCTTTTTTCTCCAAAGTTACAGTCTGAACACTCTTCAATAAGATAAATTAACAAAGAAGCTTCCTGTATAAGAGCTAAAACATTGATTAAAAACAGTAACAGAAAAAAAAAAAAAACACCTTTTGGAGTTGATTGAAAATAAGTCTGTCAACAATGAACAGAAAAACGTCCAAACATCCATACAATGGACAGACCGTCATTAGGCAACAGAAAAGAAACGAAGTCCTGACGCCTGCTATCACACGGACAACCCTTGAGAACGTTACGCTAAGTGAGAGAAGTCAGACACACAAGGACTCATGTTGTGGGCTTCCATCTCTCGTAAGCGTCCAGAACAGGCAACCCCACAGGGCAGAAAGTGGATTTGTGGTCGCCATGGGCTGGGAGAGCTGGGGGAAGGACTGCTAATGGGTACGAGGTTTATCTGGGGTGCTGAAAATGTTCTGGAACTAGATCATAGTGGTGACTGCACAACTGTGTGAATATATTAAAAGCCACTCAATTGCACACTTTCAGAGGATGGGTTTCATGGTGTGCAATTCCTACCCCAATGTAACAATAACTACTCCCGGGTCAAGTTCTTGAGCAGAAGGACTAACTCTCCAGAGCCGGTGCAGATAGCCGACGAGCTTGGCATTGGCAATAGTCACCAAAAATAGAAAAGAAACGTAATTTCCAAAGAATGGTGAACTTGCTCTCTCCAGCCTTTTTTCCCCAAGGAAACAAACAGAAAAGATCTATCACTCCTTTGCCAGGAGCAAGTTTTATCTGGCAACACCACAGTCTTCCAGGACTGTTCTTGGGACAAAGCTAGCTTGGCAGCTACAAGCAGCAGCGGCAACAGCAGAACCAGGAGACACCAGACACCCCGGGGGTCCCAGTGAGACCAGGCAGGAAGAATCACACACACACATTCCTACTGAGAACCCGCAGTTGGAAGCACAATGCTCCCCTGCCTCTGGGGTTCGGTCTCAGGACCTTTCCCAGCCCCCCGAGCGTGCCATCCCACAGCTGAAAGAGGAAGGGAGAGGCACTGGCTGTAGTCGGCCCCCCACCACCTCGGACTGCCTGGGGACTCGCCCAGCCTCACCAGCAAGCAGGGTACAAAGAAGTCATTCCCACTGCCTCCTGGGTCAAGTCAATAGCTGCTGCCAGACTGGTCCTCCAGTGCTGCCCTTCTCCCTACCTCCCGCCACCCGCCTTTCTCTGCCCCGCCTCCGCTGGCCCTCTACAAAGCACTGAATGGACCTAGAACAGTGCCTACCTAGCACCATGTCACAGTCCCAAAAGTATGACCAAATAAATGAACATGTGTTTGTCTGAACCCAGTACATGAAGAGTACTGTCTTGCAAGGCCACACAAGGCCAAGCAAGACAGGTGCCACCCCTTCTTCTCTGCAGACTCTCCCAAGATGGACACACACAGCCCATCTCCTGTTCTGCACATGCTGCCCTTCTTGGGCCACGTGCCCCGTGTGTTGCCGGCACTTCCTCTCTGCCAGGCCCTCGCACACACCCAGCTGCACAGCCCGCCTGGGGCCGGGCACAGAGGCAGCCTCAGGCAGCGTCTGCTGAAGGACGAGCCCTATCAAACCCCTTGCTCCCTGGGACAAACCCAGACCTTGCACCAAGAGCCTTACACACATACAAACCGGGAGGGACCTGCCTGATGTGGAAGCCAGAGGCTGGCCTCTCCAGGGGGCAGGGGGCAGTGGGACAGCCAGTTCTGGGCTCTACGAGTTGCCTTGGGGACACACATACTCGGGATTTGCATTCAATCCCAGGAGTCTGGGGGTTCAGCTCCCCTCCACATCCTCCACACACTGTCCTCACTGTCAGAAGAGGTTTGTAACCACAATCCATGTGGGCTGGGAAATGAGGTGTACCTGTCGAGCCCCTTCAGAAAGGAGCGCTCCACAGATGTGTGACCTCGTGCTGACGGCTGTTGTTCTCATTTCTGTGCAGATAGAAAAGCCCCCCCCCCCGGAAGGGTAATTGCACGAGTGCCCCATGCAATTATCTGTCTGCACGTCCTCGGGGCCACTTAAACAATGTTTTTATTTAAAACATGATGCATCCAGCCAGTTTTTGATTATCCATGGTAATGGGGGTCAAGGATCAGCTGAATAATTGAAATGGAAACTTGATTCCCACCGAGAGTTTCCCTCTCCCCCACCTCCTTCCTTCCTTCCGCAGAGGAGAGAGGCGCTGTGGGACTGTGGAAGGGGCGCTGGGCTGGCGGCCGCATCCCAGCCCTGGCCAGGACTTTGTGACTGGGTTTCTGGGGGACGTGGACCAACGCCCTTCCCTTCAGGGGGGTTGTGACGGGAAGGGGCTGGACCGCAGCGTGCCTCAGCACCAAGCTGTGTGGCACCTTTATTTATAGTTACAACAGATTTCTTCAAACTGACTTGCTTTTACCACTTAATGTGTCCCAAACAGTATCATTACTGTAATAATACTAATGGACATGGGCCTCAAATTATTTTTGTGATGTCCATTAAAATAACTCCCTAAGCATTATGCTTTTTTAAAAGAATCTTCTGAAAGATACCAGGCAGAACTTCTCTCAGATGATGTCCTTGTGACTCACATGTCAGTTTCCCCCAAACTGTCCTGATGCAGCGGAGGCTATTTGGGAATAAATGCCTCCCTACCCTGACCCTTTCCGGAACAGCTCCCATCACGCTGATGGAGAGGGCTCCATCAAGCTGGCTCCCGCCTCGCACCGGCTGTGATTGCGGCGGCGGGGGAAAGGTACAAAGCCTCCCAGAGCCCATTACACCCGATGTTCTCCTGCCGTAATTGCCAGCTGCCACTCATTTCCCCAAACCATCGCCCCTGGCTGCCTGAGTGACAGACAAAAAGCGAGGGAAAGGCAGGGCGTTTTGTTTCCCTACAAATTGTATCCCTGTTTAGGAAGACATGATGTGACTCTTGAGCACTTGGCTATCAGACTTTTAATCACAGAGTGTAAAAATGAAATCATTTCCAGCACCTGAAGTGATCTTGCTGGCGTCACCCACTGTTTTTGTAGATTAATTTTTTAGAGCAGAAAGAAAAGCCTTACATATCAGCTGTAACAAGAAAAACTGGTTTCTCCCCCCCCCATAACACTTCGCAAAGTTCCTTATGTAAAGACTTTGTTTTTTATTTTTACTTTTTTAAAGGTCCAGATGGGGAACAAAATGGCAGGGTTAAGACCCCACCACACCCCACCACTTGGGAGACTGGCTAATCAGTGTCTTTTGGATGTATTCACAAAAACAATATGTTTAAGCATTTCAATAAACAGATTAAAACACAGATTTGTATATTAGCCTCTGCCAGCTGCCTTTCCAAGCCAAGAATCCTTTTGTCCTTATGAAACCAAATGATGATTATTCCTTGAATCCAAGGCCTGGCCTGAGAGACCCTGGACCTTCCTGGAGATTTGGTCTTCTCTTCTTTTGGGGGCCTCTGATCTCACATTCTGGCTTTATTTCCCACTATCCTATCCTCTGGGTGTGTTCTTACTGTAAGTTTCCCCGAAGCATTTTTGGAAGGAAGGAAGGCTCGAGTTGTAAGCCACCCAATTTCCCTCCAAAGCCAAAATCCAGAGCCCCATCCACAACCAGAGGAAAGAGATGGCATGACCTCAAAAGCATGCTTCCAGCAGCACAGAGACCTCCAGCTCCCAGCAGGACTTGCATTTAAATGCTGGGAATTTCAGGGGCTTTGGTTGAACACCAGGGAAAACACACACCTCATCCATACCGTCCTCAGACTGCCCATCACTTCCTACCCCTAGGAGAGCTTTCTCAGCACATCTCTCAAGACCAGCCTCCACATATGAAGTCTCCTGATGTGGGAGACTTCACCCCTTCACTCAGGGTCCCCAACACATCTCTTAGCATTCCCAATGGATGAGCGCTGCCTGGAATTTAGAGAGAAAGCTGCTTCAAGGACCATGTAACCCAGCAATATCAAGTGCGGTCGGTACACACGTCCCTGCCCCTCCTGGCACCCATGGCTACTTGGTCACAGCACTCTTCCCCACAGAGCTAGGCATTGGAAGCCTCGTTATCTGGACCTCTAGGAAATCATCCCCAGTAAGATTCTGTACTTGAGCTAAAACCAATCAGCCACATCCACATTGTAAAGATCACAGAAGGGTGACTAGAACCCACCTCTCACCAGAGCCCATGCCATCCCCCACAACACCAAACTATGGCTGCCACTATTTTTGTCATGGTGTTACCTGCACATACATGTAGCTGCAGACGCACGTCCAGGTACGTGTGCCCAGCCTTGCCTGTTTTCCTAACCTGCTTGGTCCAGTCTTTCCCTTCACTTCCCACTGCCTTGAGAGGATTCTGTCTTCACTAAACAACTCTTCACTCTTTCATGTGATACAAAATCAAGATAACTGGAAGAAATTAAGGACAAAGTCCAAACAGGCAGATACTAAACCGAAAAAAGCAATGAAAAAAAGAAGACATTACCCCTCCCAGATGTCTGGGAATTTGCATTCAACAGGTACATACTCACCAAATACTGCTTGAGTACCAACCAAGTTCCAAACTCTAGGTCAAAGCATCAGGGAAGAATAAGACAGATAAAGTCCTTGCCCTGGCAAGGCTGACATTCTAGTGAGAGACATCATCATAACTACGAAAACACATCAATAAGTGGAATAACCTCAGACAGAAATGAGTGTGATGACAGCAGAAAACTACAGTGGTTTGATGAGGAGTGAGGGAAAGGGAAGGAGGAGTGCGCCTGGGAAGGGACCTGAAATAGAAGAAAGATTCAGCCATGAGGAAACATGAGGGCACTGGGTTCCAGACAGAGGGAATACTGCATGCAAAGGTCCTGGGGCAAGCACTCCCTTAGCAAGTTAAGACCAGCAGAAGGCTAAGGGCATGCAGGGCAACAGCAAAGAGGAGAGCGCTGGGAGACAGGCCAAAGGGTGGGCAGACGACTGATGATGCAGAGCTTTTTAGGCCACAGGAGAAATTGTATTCTTAAGAAGCATCAGACAAGGGACACCTGGGTGGCTCAGTTGGTTGAGCGGCTGCCTTCGGCTCAGGTCATGATCCCAGCGTCCTGGGATCGAGTCCTGCATCAGGCTCCTTGCTCAGCGGGGGGCCTGCTTCTCCCTCTGCCTCTGCCTGCCACTCTGTCTGCCTGTGCTCGCTCCCGCTCTCTCTGACAAATAAATAAAATCTTAAAAAAAAAAAAAAAGAAGCATCAGACAAGGTGTGGAGGTGGGGAGAGCAACTGGCAGAAACAGCAGGGTCAGAACAAAGGTAGAAATTTTTCATCGAATCTACGTAAGAGAAAGTAAATGGAAAAAGAAAGAAGAAATTTTACAAGTGCTGCTGTGGGTCATGGTTCGACCTCCCAGGGCTGAAAAAATCCAAACAAAGAAGCAAGCATTATCAAATCACTGTTTTCTGCCCTGGATCTGACGTTCATGAAATTGCTCTGAGAATAGACCACATAGGTGTCCATTCTAAAGGCATCAGCCATGCACCCTGTGGGACCGACCAGCAGGTGTGACTATGCAGGTGTGCATCTTTAGAGAAGTCCCCGCTCTGGACGCATGTTTCCCTATCCCTGAGTGGGAAGAATGGATCCAAGCTATTCAAATGTTCCTTCCTCTGTGAGGCATGACCCAACTGGCTCAGGCCACGGGGACCTCCACCCCTTCCAGGGTCCCACGGCAACGGGCACGTCCTTCCTCACACACTCAGCCTGGTGTGCTATCAGGATCAGTTTACACATCACTCTCTCTCACTAGATGACGCACTCCTCGACAATAGGGACGAGAGTTTAACCTTCTCGGCCTAGCCTCCAAGCAGGTGTTTGGTAAGCAACCGCGGAGCAAGACCCCCCAACTGTGGGGGGAGACCCAGTGCTGCCCCCGGCTCTTTCAAAGGAGTTCGCTGCAGCACGAAGCAGCAGGGCAGGACGTCCCTCTGTGAGGCTGCGCTGGCCCAGGCACCTTCCCACAGAGCCCCTGTCCCTCTGCAGGACACCGCACCTCTGACCTGCCCTTCACAGGGAATGCTGGTGGGCCCTCGGGGCCGTCAAACATGTCCGTCCAGCCTCCCAATCAGGTCTCGGCTCTTGGGAGACCCAAGCTGTCTGGGTAGCATCCAGCACAATTAAGCTCTTCACCTTGTGGGCCTCTCTCCGTGAAGCAATCTGCTCCTCCTGCCAAACCTTCTGCTCCCTGGGAAGTCCAGCCCATGCAGATGTGCCTGGCCCAGTGAGGAACGCCAGAAAGAAATCAGCCCTGACCTCTTCCAGAGTCAGCAGTGGGTCTGGAGCATGCTTGATATCTTGTGGACTCCTTCCTGTTCTCCTTGGGTCCAGCTGCACAGAATTTGGCTCCAATGGGAAGAACCCAGAGTGTGTGGGCTAGCAGCCAATGCACGTGTTCTCCCAAGAAGGTGGTGGGGAGGCCAAGGGAAGGGTAAACTCAGGAACAGGGTCTGCAAGACACGCTGCTCCAGGGGCTAAGCTGTGAGCCACTCAGCAGGTTGGGGATGACAATGGTGGCCAAGCAGGATTGTGGTCAGACTGGCTTCAGTTGGTGAAAGCCATTCCCTACCTTCACACTGGCTCCTGACAGATCCACTCCCCCACAAGCCACAGCCAGAGCGATGGTTCCCAAACACACAATTATATCCACCACCTCACACCGGTGACAACCCCTTAGTGCCCACTGTTCTTGAAACTTCAGCGATCGGCTCTGCCTGCATGATCCACAGGCACCAGCCTCCACCACCTCCCTAGTTCCTCCCCAAACCTCTCATCTGATTTCTGCATCCCAGCCCTGCTGGCCACGCGCCCCCCCCCCCCAGTCTAGCCCATGTTGCTGCCCCCACTAACCCTTCAGCTCTCAGCCAAGTCCCAGCTCCTCAGTAGGGGGCGGGGCGGGGGGGCAGGGGCAGGGGCTGCTGGGATGCCCGCTCCCTAACCAAGCCAGAACCCTGCGCTCAGCACAGTTCTAGCCAAACATCACATGCTAAATGATGCAAACCCCACAGGCCGGGACCCTTCTGCTCTGTCACCAGTTGCAGGGCTGTTGCCCTGCACGAGTGAGTCAACGGACAAATCATCCACTCAAACTGGACAGCTCAGACTGCCCCCCACCCCGTACTCCTGCTTACGCTGCTCCCTCAGCCTGGAGCTCCCACAACTTACTGCTCATCAAGATAGATCCAAATGCTGCCTCCCCGACAATGGCCTCAGGGTCCAAGCTGGAAGCAGTTCCCTCAGAAGCACATACTCTGTGGCACTTTGGGGGGGTATCTTTACCCCCCTCTCACTATAATGAATTTAGCTTGGTTTCCTGAGTTCTAGGACCATCAAAAGTGAGAGTCATACATTCCATACTACTGCACCCCAGTGGCACCTGGGGTGGCACCAGCAATGACTCATAACAGCAGAAACTTCTTGGGCGATAGTCCAGCCACACCTCCAAGCCATGGTGTGAGGTACGCAGCCATCACACACACCATTTCACAGGTGAGGCAACTTGACCCAAATACTCAGCCAGGCCATCAGCAAAGACACCCCTTAGACCCAGGCTACCGATGCCCCCAGCATGCATAGCCGTGAAACCAAGCTCCCTCACTCAGACCACAAGAGACAGGGCAAGAGGCAACGCACTCCCCATCAATGCCCCCTGTGCTCAGAGCCCACCTTGGAGAACATCGCCCAGCATGAGGGGTTTAGATGGCACCAGTGTCTGAGGCCAACCACATTGACGCTGACAGCACCAATCCCAAACTATCTCAGTTCTACCGGTACAAATCTACATAAAGAACTTCTCAAGACAGTGCTCCCCCTTCAGAGAGTCCATGCCCAGGACCCAGGCACAGATACTGTCTTGTATTCAGCGAGCAGAGGTTCACCCGGCCGGGCAGCAGAGCACGAGAGCCAGTGGCACCCGGGGCTGAGCTCGGCTGGGTGTCTCGCCCATTGTGGGCAAGCTACTTTACCTTCCAAAGCCTCTGGGTGTCCACCTGTCGGTCAGACAGGGACAATCACCACACAGGCCCTTTCAGGAGAATGAGGTACGAGGTGCTCACCAGAGGACAGGTAGACCTCCAAGCCTCAGCAAACGTCACGGCGGCATCACCGTCGGGACCGTTCTCATCAGTCATCTCTGGGGCCGGTCACCTCAGCAGGAGGGTGCCCAGGGAAAGGGGCTGACTCCTGCCTCAGGAGGTCATGCCAGGAGACAGGAGCCATGCGACTTGCCAGGCGTGCACAGCTCGAGGTGGCAAGTGACGCACGTGTCACCATGCTCCTCCAGCCTCACGCGTCCACCTCCACGCCAGCCCCCTCGCATCCTCAGCCACACCGAGAGAGCACGTGTATGTGCACTCGCTCACGCGCACACACACCTCCTGTCCCAGCCCACGTGCACCCTGGGAACATGGACCTAGCCAGGGGGCCAGCAGGGCTCAGCCGGGTACGCCTGCCCTACCGGAAAGCCAGGCCAGCAGGGGCTGTGCTCACGGGGGTCCCATCAGGTAGGTGAGCCTGTGAGGGGGCAAAGTGTATTTGCATATAATTTGCATGCACTGACACAGCCTTCCCATCTCTGCACAGAGCACTTCCAAGCTAACCTGTTATTACCGCTCCTCCAAAGCCTGGTTTTTCTCAGCATTCGTGCTGCTTACCACCCACTGCCAGAAAGTACTATGCAGTGAGACAGGCCAAGAGCTGACTCTGAGCACCGAGCAACCCACCCTGGGCCTCAGTTTCTCCCCTGAATGACAAATAACAGCCTACACCTCCACCGGGCAGACCCAAGGAGACCTTCCTGCACAGGAAGTGCCAGCGTGTGCCTGCACCTGGCCACTTTCCTGCTCTTGGGACCAGAAAGCAAGTCTGCGTGGAGAAGATGGTCCAACACGATGCCCAGATGTTTTCTGAGCCTCAAATGGTGGATTCCCTGTGCTGTGGTTACCAGTTGTGGCAAATCCATAAAAATGCAAGACACCTACCTAAATCTCAACAAAACGTTAGCATAAGCATGGCCTGTGCAACATTTGGGACACATACCAAAAACGCATCTGTTGCATACCTGGAATTTTCTTTTTTTTTTTTTTATTTTTTATTTATTTATTTGACAGACAGAGATGACAAGTAGGCAGAGAGGCAGGCAGAGAGAGTGGGGGAAGCAGGCTCTTTGCTAAGCAGAGAGCCCGATGTGGGGCTCAATCCTAGGACCCTGAGATTGTCACCTGAGCCAAAGGCAGAGGCTTAACCTACTGAGCCACCCAGGCATCCCTAGAATTTTCATTTTAACTGGGGGTCGTGTTTTTATCTGACAACCCTACCTGGGACTCGAGGACTCAAGGTTACTAATCATCTGTCTTCTCACTGCGTTTACCTACACCCCAGAGAATACGGACTTTGTTTCCTAAATGTCCAGCTTCTGAAGTCAGACAGGGAGAACAGAGGTTACACGGGAGGTGAACTGAGAACTGCTGACGGGAGGCGGGAAAAGAGGGAGGGGAGGGACATGTATTTCCTAATTTAGTTAAAAATCTACAGTCTGTTCCTCTTTGGTCTCTGTGAGGAGCCTAGTAGTTATCACTGTGAACGTGAGGCCACGTTTCCTGTGGTGAAGGGTACATGTGTTTGCATCAACAGGGCCCGTTTCTAGGGCTCCTCTCAGGATGTGAGGCCCATGGCAGGTCACAGAGGAAGAGGGAGGGCCTGTGGGCAGGGACTGCTTGGGAGGGAGGCTCTTACTTTGGGGGCTCCCTTGAGAGCCCCTGCCCCCCATGGGATAAAAGCCTCCTCCCCCTAGCCCTTTGCCCAATTTCCCCACCACAGGCCAGTGGACTAGGACCCTCTGCAGACACAGAGGTGATCATGTGTCCAGTACCTAATTTCTGCTCAGGGGTTGGCCTTAGCAGGAAGTGACAGCACTCAGGGAGTCCCACCTTTCACTGGGAGTTGCCATCAAATGCAGAAGGCTTGAGCACAAAGTCTACGTGGAGAACGTGGGCTCTGTACTCAGGATGTCACAGTCTGACCCTCTAACGTGCTGAGCTCGAGCTTTTCCTGTTCTTCTAGAATGGGCAGAGTGCCACGGAAGTACCACCTAGTGACACTACAATAAGCATGTGCCACACATGAGAGTGACAATTTTCAAGATTTTTTTTAGAGAAAAGTGCTAATTTATAGTCAGATCAATGGAAATACTATAGAGTGCCATGCCAATTTTTCATATTTTTAGATAAAACACTAAAAATAAAATTTAAAACTTTCAGCTTCCTCCTTCTTAAAGCAGTGATGGAAAGCACGCCATCCTCACAGACACAGGGCCACTGCAAGGACTGAATAAAGAAATGCAGGTAAAACCTCTCCCTCGAACAGAACCAGGCAAAAGTAGGCCCTTCTCTAACTGGGACTCTGATCACCGCTGAGACTGGATGCAATGATTAAGATATCTTCATCTAGGGGCGCCTGGGTGGCTCAATGGGTTAAAGCCTCTGCCTTCGGCTCAGGTGATGATCCCAGGGTCCTGGGATCGAGCCCCGCATCGGGCTCTCTGCTCGGCATCGAGCCTTGCTTCCCTTCCTCTCTCTCTGCCTGCCTCTCTGCCTACTTGTCATCTCTGTCTGTCAAATAAATAATAAATTTTAAAAAAAAGACCTCTTCATCTAATCATGTATATGAGACCTTCCTGTGCATAAAGGCATCATGAAGTAATTGAAGAACTCTCTGGGCTTTGGGCACCAGAGGAAGATTTCATTTGATTTTCTAATGGCAGCCTCTGGTCAGGTCTCAAACAGGGCAAAAGTCTGAAGGCCACCTGCCTGAGACAGGCACTCATGTTATACCTCTGCGGCCACAGACATGGCCGGCCTAAAACAGGCCAGAGATCCTCATTAACAGTAGAGAGACCATTCACTGGCTCCCTTTTGTGACCTCTTGCCATGGCTGAAAACAGGTGTTCCCAGCCCATAATAATTCAACTGTGCCTGCTGAAGGAGCCAGGCCAAAGGCACCCAGATGAAAGACATGGTCAGCAGTGTTCAAAGAGCATGGTGTGGTCAGGAGGGCAGACACACATAACTGAGACTGGTGGGCTCAGGACCCTTGAATCAGCTGTCTGGGTGGATGGAATGGGCATGACACGTCATGGCATGACACCCAAGGTCAGTGCTTACTCATACCCTCTGACCCTTCTTCTCAAGAAGTTCAGAAACTCAGTGGTGACACTGCTTCTTCAGGACTGAAAACTGATCTGGCCAATGCTCATCTACCTTCTGCTTCTCCACTCAACAGAGAAGGCAGCCATGTGCCCTGGGAACTCTTCCAGCCTACTCTGAAGACTGTCCGTGCTCCTGTCTTGCATGGGCCAACCAGAAGTGATTTGTAAACTAAAGGAAAGACTATACATAGGCCTTGAGAAATGGCACTGAACTATTAGCAGTGACTCAATATGACTCTAGAACAGCAAGAGAATATTGTGAATAACATATGAGAGTACAAGGCATGTCTCCTCAGGGGCCGCGATGTATTCACGCTTTTTTAACTAACCTAATAATCGTTGCAGATGTATAGAAAGAGTTGTCCCAACAGCTTGACTACCTTTCGGTCTTCCACTTCTCCTTCTTGCCTCTTGCTCAAGCTGGCTGCTGCCCTGTTATCACCTCAGAAAGCAAGGTGCCATGCTCATGGTAACTCCTACATTTAAACTTTCAGATTTACAGCCTCAGCTCTGAAACACGAACAGGCTTTCTCAGGGTAATTAGCCTCACACACTATTTCAGCCAACATGTGATCAACCTAGCCCCATAATTAGTTCCTGCTAAAATATTACACTTTGTCTAAATTACACTGGAATATGTTCCTCAGTTATGAAATCTACTCTGTCAAAAATCAGCCTTGTTTGGAGATTGAGGGCCTCACGCCTCTTCATGGTGGTAGAGTTGCCCCCAAAGCCATTTTTGTTTATCCAAGCCATGATCCAACATCTTTTTTTTTTTTTTCCAATTTCAGCTTGTACAGCCTTTCCTTTTTGAAAAACAAAGCACAGCAATCACAATTCTCCCTTGGCCAGTGGCCAGATATCCAGGGCTGGAGCCAGGAGATTAACGGATACACCCAGAGAGGGCAAGGTCAGAGAGCAGAACATCTTGGACACGTGTGTGTCAGAGACAGACTCCTAGGACCACAGAGCGCCCCTCCATGAGAGCCGGCCCCTCCCAGTTTGAATGACATGCTAAGGCCCTTCCAAACCAGTGGATGAAACATGCCTGTGACACTAATTAATGCCAGGCAAAATGTAACAGCAGATCTTGGAAACTAAAAATAGACCTATTCCAACTGATTCATCCCCTGACTGCATAGAATTCGGAGGTTTTTGTATCTGTTTCTCTTCTGCATGTACGTTAGATTATGGCCTCTTTTCTCTCCCTCCATCTTAGTTGTTCTTCTTTTATGGCTCTCCTTCTTGCTGAGAGGTTTAAACCTTCCAGAAGAGATGTCCCCACTTGGCTACCCTCCGACCCATAAACATGCTTAATAAGCAAGGAAGTCATTTCTTTTCCTGGCTCACATGGTTGGGAGCTATGTAATTTGTACTTAATATTTTCCATGCGGATGTTTCTGCCTGTTGCATCACACACAGAACTCTATGGCTTCGTTTCCGATTACGGTCCCTGCTATTTTAAACTTTGTTGATTTCTACTGGGAAGGAAGCCTATTTCATACAGATTAGCTGGACAGCTGGGTCTGATTGCTTCTGATGACTGGGCTTGGGGCCACCGGGGAAACAGGTTTCCCAAAGCCCCTTGGATGGAGCCCCGTTCCATACAGCCCCAAAAGAATGGGTCGGTGCTCACTTCAGGGAGGAAGGGTCAGCAGCCCGGGTGGAAACCAAGAGGTCAGGCCAGAGGCAGCATGGGACCTCGCGCCACATCTCAGGCTTAGGTGGCTGTGCTGGAAGGTGGAGGAGGGGGATCCGAGGCCCCTGGCTCGAAAGCTCTCACGGGGACCTGCGTGGGGGCTTGTGTCAGAGAGAACGACGTGTGCTTGGAAGGAAGCATCCATCACGCTTGCCGGATAGAATCACTCGGGAGGCAACAGACAAGGCTCAATGATTAAGGTCCCTTCATCCGGCCTTGCATCCCAGACCTCCAGGTGCATAAAGAAATCACAAAGACCTCTCTCACCTTCACGTGCTCAGTCCACAGGCAGGTGGGGGCTGCCGCGCTCTCCCGAAAGCCGGTGGCTCCGATGAGGCAGGAGCATTCTCCCTGCTCGTCCCATCTCTGCCTTGCTTCTCTTTAAGCCTTCTCTAGAGAAAACCGAGTGCTGGAAAATTTAGAAAAAAAAAAAAAAAAAGATGTTGTGTGTGTGGAGGGCGGTGGGTGTCGGGGTGCCGGGGCGGAGGGGCGCCGGGGGAAGAGTGCGGCTGCCCTGGTGTGGGTTCGGGCGTAATGGCCGACGCGGGTGATACGGTCTGCCTGCGAGGCTCAGTGCCACCGCAGCTCCGTGTGTGGGCGGCGGCAGCTCCACGGCTGGGTTTCAAACCATTACACTGAACATTTGCAAACAGATAAAAAAACAAACCACCCGGTACCGGTGGAAACTGCCGTCCTCCCCCTCTGCCGGCGCTCTGGCCCTCGCCTCGCCGGCCCGGGGCCGGAGGGGGCAGCGGGGACGCACGGCCCTGCGCTCCCCGGGCCCCGGGTCCCGCCGCCGCCCCACCCGCTCCCGCGGCCGCCGGCGTGCGCAGGGGCGTCGGGCCATCGAGACCCCACAGCCCTGGGGGCGCCCGGGGCGGCGGGGGAGTCTCCCTTCCGCGCGGCCTCGCCCGGAATCCGGCCCCGGGAGCCGTCACACAAGGCGGCGTGGGGCCTCGGTCTTCGGCCGCCTCCGGCCCCTGCCAGTCTCCAAGCTACCTGAGGGACGGGGGGACGGAGACGCTCCCTCACAGCTGCGCGACCCGCTCCTCAAGGAGTATCCCGAGAACGTGCGACGCGACGGAGCCCGCCGAGAGAGCGCCGTCCCTGTCGAGTGACTTCGGTAACCGCTGTATCCGGCATTGCTCTCAGTCACAGAGCGCGGCGGCCTGAAGTCCTGCGACGAAGAATCCTGTTTCTCTCGTTTAACCCGGCGTTTCCACAGTGTGCAAGACCTCAGCCCACAGGTCGCCGAGGGCCTGAACAGCGTCGCCGTCGCTCACACCGCGCAGGCGCACGCATGCCGCGCACGCACGCGCACGCGCCCTCGGGCCCGCCTACTCCCTCCCAGGAACCTCTGCGGGCACGCCCACGGCTGCCCCGCGCAGTGAGCCGAAGGGCGAGGTTCTGCTTCCGGCGAGCGGGGTTCCGCTTCCGGCGGGGCGGGGAACACAGGGTTGCGGACGATTCACCGGGGCTTCGGGCGCCCAGCCTGATGGGTCCGCTCCTGGCTCCTTCCTCCCAGAGGCGCAGCCCACGGCGGCACCCCCGGGAGGTGGCGGGCCGCCGTGGGGCACCCGCCAGGAGCACTCTGAGAGCCCCCTGCCCGCGGAGCCTGCCGCGCAGTGCGGAAAACGGCTGGGCTGCCCTCTCCTTGAGAGCATGGTGCTTAGCCGGCAGAAGAACGGAGCGGGAAACGCGTCACCTCCGGAAGGTACAGTTGCCGGACGGAGGCTTTCTTGTTGGAACTGGCCGGTGGGGCAGGCCGGGGCGTGGAGGAGGGCACGGGAGAAGAAAACATGGTGCACTCCGCTGGACCGGGGGGCTGCTGTGGCCCATCAGTGCCAGGAGCTGCCAGCCCCACGGCCCCCCATCGTTGGGCTCTGGGCAAGGCCTTGGAGCCCCAGCCTCCTCATCTAAAAACCGTTTTTAACCAAGGAGGATTTTGACCGCTGGGGGACATTTGGCAATGTCTGGGACACTTTGGGTTGTCAAAATGAGGGGTGAGTGCTCTCGGCATCCAGTAGGTAGCATCCAGGGTAAGGCTGAACATCCAGAGATGCACGGGGAGGCCTCCAAAAGGGAATGATCGAGCCCCGGTGTCACAGGGCGGCAGAAGCTGGGAACCCAGTCCAGGCGGACCCTCCAGTCCCCTTCGATGGGGCTCAAATGAGATACCACATGGGGTTCTGACTAAACCAGAAGGCACTTACAGTATGTCTGGTGAGAAGCAGACTTCCATATCATTTAGACAGCATTTAATTTCTTACTGAGCAACAACATGGAAACAGATGGAAAGTCGAGTAACAGCTCTCTGCTTCAGGCCAAGATGAGAGAAAGGCTGCCTGCCTTACAAACACTCCAAATTGCACGATTTAAAAAAAATAAATAAATAAGAAATGCCTCCTCTTGCTTAAGTACATCAGAGAACTTGAACTCTGTGTGAAAAAAGTGAAATGAGTGTAGAAAGGCTTTAAAAAGCTTGCAAGCACTTCGAAGGATAATCATTGACAATTAGAGCATTTTATAGAATCCATTAAAGAGACTTTAAACAAAGCTGAAATTATTTGTTGACCTTTCCTCTGAAGGAGGGTAATGGTCTTGCTGACAGCAGTAATGTGTCCAGCCTGGCTGGAAGTTTTCTTTTAAAGAAATCTTCAGCCAAGCTTACAGTACATGGCAGATTATTAGAGATCAACAAAAAGAAAGTGAAATTAAAGTTCAGACTCCTGATCCAGCTCACTTCCCAGCCTCAAAAAGAAAAGCTGACCATGCCTCACTATGCACCTCCATTCAGTGGGACCCTGAGGCAGGACTCAGAGTCCAGGCCTTAGAAATGATTTTCTCTTGGCCAGTAGTAAAGACCCAGGTGGATGTGAACTCAGAAGAGGCAGGTAAGGCTGGGCCTGCTATGATGGGAGCAGAGAAAGATGGACTGTGTGCAAGGCAATCAGTACAGAAACCAGCACTCTTGCAAAGAGGCTTTCGAGGAAGGAATGACAAGCCAACTTTATGACGTGGACAGTGCACTGGGCCCACACTAGGCAGTTACATCAGCTTCCTCTAGGAGCCAAAACAGCAAAGCCTGGCTGTTAGCTTTGACTTTCCTGTGCCTTCCTCATTCACCTATCCACTCTAGCCAGGACAAGCAATAGCCGCCCATCTGAGAACTTCCTGTGCCCGCACTTTGCTTGGCCCTAGGAACAAAATGGTGAAGAAAAAGCAAAGGACAGCCCTTGCCTTCATAGTGCTCATAGTCAGATGAAATAAAAAGACAAAAATCAAAGAATTTTGAAAAAGGCACATCCAGTTCATTCACTTAGTCATTGGCTGAAAATTGGAACCTCTACTTTATACTAAGCACTATTCAAGGAGGAAAAAATTGTGCAAGCAAGTTATTATTAACAATGAAAACAACAATTTTATGAAACTCTATGTAAAGGCTAATGCTTATCAGGAGCTCTAAAGCTGAGGCCACCTCTCTTTGTTAAAAAGGGATAGGAGGGATCAGGTGTTCAGGACCTACCAATCTAGGCTGGGTTAGTTGGAAAAGGAGTAGCTTCCCATTTGGTGATGCATCATTAGACAACTCCAGATGCTGTGCTATCCAAAGTCATCTTGTACTCCACAATTTCTGTGAACCGTAAGCTTTGGAAACAGTCCCTTAAACATGGAAGCATTGTAAGATGAAGAGGACCCAAAGCATCCCAACCATGGACTTGAGGTCTTACCAAGAGGAGTGCTGTTCAGAATCTAGGACAGCTCTGGAATGCCTGGCTGTCCAGTTCTCCACCCTTCCCTAGGTGCTGCCAGGCCAGAGGAGGCACACCAGTGCTTCCCACCATGGGAAAAAATTTCTCTACACATCAGTGTCTACTGCTTTTTGTATGCCTCGCTCCCTCGTGTCTCTACTTTTTCATAGCTTCTGCCCTATTCCCACTGCCAATTCTTGACTCTCCACCTGACACTCAAATGTGCCAAGAAAGGAACTTGTTCACTTTGTTTATACAGGGCCTCATAGCTGGTCAGAGCTTGCCCTTTGGGTTTACCCAGGAGCCACAAGCCATCTTACAGATGACTGCTATGGAGTCAACCAGCTACCCCTGAGCCAGCCCTAGACAAGGGACTGAATTTCTCCAAAGGGCAAAGCCAGCATTCTATGGAGGCCTCCCTCCAATACAGTGGTGTTAGGAGATAAGGGTCTGGACCAATCTGGTGGTCCACGAGTTCATTTCATGTGACTTACAGATGAATATTTTATATTGTCATAGTTATATTTTTTATTCTAATGTAACTTAGTACAGCTACAGCTAAAAGATAAAACTCAGTGTGTTTCCCTTTTCAATAAATTTTAATAGCCAATTTTAAAAATACCAATCTTATTGAAAAAGTTATATGTAAATCTAGATGAACTAGAATAGTTAATTGATTTTGAAAAAGATGAAGAAAGTCAGAGGAATCACACTATCTAATTTTGAGACTTATTATATAGCTACACTAATCAAGACTGTAGTATTGACGGAGATAAACACATAGATCAATAGAACAGAATAAAGAACCCAGAAATAGACCCACACAAATATGCTTGACTGATTCTGGCAAAGGTGCAAAAGCAATTTAATGAAGGAAGGATGATCTTTTCAACAAATGATGCTGGGGCAATTGGACGTCTTAGGCAAAAAGAAAAGAAAAAAAATCTATGCTAAATCTCACACCTTCTACAAAAAGTAACTTGGAATGGACGGTAGATTTAAATGCCAAAGGTAAAACCACAAAACTTCCAGAAGAATATATGGGAGAATATATATATAATATATGGGAGAAAAGCCTATAGTTCTTAGATTTTACACTAAAAATGCAATCCACAAAGAAAAAATATATTTTTTATTAAAATTAAATCTCTGCAAAAGACTCTCTGAAGGATAAAAAAGCTTTTTTGAACAAATGGTATTGGAATAACTAGACATCCAAATGCAAAAAAAAAAAAAAAAAGAATCTGGGGCCCCTGGGTGGCTCAGTCGGCTAGCATCTACCTTCAGCTCAGATCATGATCCCAGGGTCCTGGGATTGAGCCCCACATTGGGCTCCCTGCTCAGCAAAGAGTCTGCATCTCCTTCTCACTGCTCCCTCTCTCTGTGTCTCCCTCTCCCTCTCAAATAATAAAAATAAATTTAAAAAAAAGAATCTAGACACAGACCTTACACTCTTCACAAAAATTAACTCAAAATGAATCACTGACCTAAATGCAAAATGCAAAACTATAAAACTCCAGGAAAACAACATAGGAGAACAACCAGGTGACCTTAGGTTTGGCAATAACCTTGTAGATACAATACCAAAGGCACCATCCATGACAGAAATAACCAATCAACTACACTTCACTAAAATTAAAACTTTGGGGGGGGCATCTGGGTGGCTCAGTGGGTTAAAGCCTCTGCCTTCAGCTCAGGTCATGATCCCAGGGTCCTGGGATCGAGCCCCACATCAGGCTCTCTGCTCAGCAGGGAGCCTGCTTCCCTTCCTCTCTCTCTGCCTGCCTCTCTGCCTACCTGTGATCTATGTCTGTCAAATAAATAAAATCTTTTAAAAAAGTAAATTAAAACTTTTTTTTAATTAAAAACTTTTGCTCTGTGAAAGACAATGTCAAGGGAATGAGAAAACAAGCTACACGTGGGGAAAAAATAGACATCCAAAACATAAAAAGAGTTCTTAAAACTCAACAATAAGAAAACACCCCAAGTGCCTGGGTGGCTCAGTCAGTTAGGTGTCCAACTCTTGATCTCAGCTTAGGTCTTAATTTCAGGGTCATAAATTCAAGCCCCTGGGTTGGGCTCCTTGCTAGATGTAGAGCTTACTTTAAAAAGAGAGGAAGATAGAAGGAGAAAAGAAAAGAACCCAGTTAAAAAATGAGCTAAAAACCTTAATACCTCACCAAAGAAGATCCATGGGCAGCAAGTACGCATATTAAGAGATGCTCAACATCATATGTCAATAGGTAATTGAAAATTAAAAACAAGATGCTACCATGTAAGCCTTAGAATGCCTGAAACCTGGAAAAATGACAACACTGAATGCTGATGAGGATGTGGAGCAACAGGAACTCTCATACATTGCTGGTGGGAATGCAAAATGGTGCAGCCACTCTGCAAGACAGTTTAGCAATTTCTTATGAAATTAAACATACTCTTAACAAATAATCCAGTAATCATACTCCTTGGTATTTACCCAAAGGAGTTGAAAACTTATGCGCACAAAAAAACCTGCACACGGTTATGTATAGCAGCTGTATTCATAATTGCTAAAATTTGGAAGCAACAAAAATGTCCTTCAGTAAGTGAATGAATAAAAAACCATGATATATCCAGACAACGGTTATACCCAAACAATGGAATATTATCAGTGCTGACAAGAAATGAGCTTCAAGCCATGCAAAGGCTACCCACTGTTTGATTCCAATGATATGACATTCTGGAAATGGCAAAACTATAAAAACAGTGAAAACCTGTAGAGGCTGCCACAGGTGAGAGGGCAGGGGTGAATAGGTGGAACACAGAGGACTTGAGGACAGTGAAAGTACTCTTCATGATGCTATACTGATGGATGCATTTTATTATACATTTGTCCAAGCCAATAGAATGCACAACACCAAGACTGACCTTATTGTAAACTATATACTTTAAGTGATGACGATGTGTCAAAGAGGGTTCATCCGAACCTTAAATCACTCTTAAAAATTGTCTTTATTTTTAAAACCTGGAAAAAAGTATTTGCAAATCATATATTGGATAAAAGACCAGTATCTAGATGTAGTAACGAACTTTCAAATGTAAATGCAAATAACTCTCAAAACTGAATGGTAAAAAAAATCAATTTAAAAAATGGGCATCTGACATGAACAGAACACTCCACCAAGAAGACAAGCAGATGGTCAAAAAGCACATGAGAAGATGCTCAACACCGTCCGGGAATGCAGACTAAAACCATCACTGCATACCTATCCCAATAGCTAAAATTAAAAAATACTAACAATACCAAATACTGGCAAAGATTTAAGTAAACTAGATCACCCACATCTGATCACCCATGTAAGAAATTAGACAGTCACTCTGAAAAATATCCTGGCAGTTTCTAATGAAATTAAACATACACTTATTAGACAACTTGGAGATTACATGTTTGGGTGTTTCTCCCTGAGAAATGAAAACTCATTTTCACATATCTGTCTATGCATGTTTATAGGTGCTTTATTTGCAATAGCCAACAACTGGGAACTACCCAAATAAACTCATGCATCTACACCATGGAATACTATTAAGAAAAAAAAAACTGATACACACAACTGGGATGAATCTCAAAGGCATTGTGCCGAGGGGGAAAAAGTCAATCTTATGCACTGCTTGATTAACTTATGTAATTTCTCAAAATGACAAAATCATAGAGATGGAGGACATATCAGTGGTTGCTGGGGATTTAGGGATAGACAGTGAAGTGAGATCGTGAAGGGGCAGCACAGACAGCTGTATCTTAATAGCATCCACACAGGTTAAGATTGCATAAACCTGCACACATACAAACACCAGACATGCACACGGGTGCATGTGAACACTGGTAAAGTCTGAATGAGGTATACAACATTATTAATTGCACTGTACGGTGTCCCTTTCCTACTTCTGATATTGTACCAGAGTTATTAAGATGTTGCCATTGAAATGATGAAAGGTCAACAGCCCCTCTCTCCACTATTTTTGAGTCTGTAATTATTGAAAAAAAGGTTTCAAAAGAAAAAAATTATTAATTACATAATAGTATAAGTAATTCATGATTTCAGCAGGAAAATTGGGGTGGCAGCACAGACACACCCAAGGTTCGGGGATGGCCCTTCCTCTGGTGCCAGCGGCCCTGGTCCCACCCACAGGCAGACATCCAGTGGAGGTCAGAAGCAAGACTCTAGCTCGTCTCCACTCAGGGCTGGGCAAATTTAAAATCACAGTGGCCTCTGAGTCCAAATGAGCCAACTTTCTAAATGGCCAGAGGCCTTCTTTAAACCCAAATGAAATTGAATTGAATGACACAGCAGATGTCTTTGTGATAAGAGCAGCCTCAGACAGAAATACCACATTTCATCAACTCTAAGACACACAATTGCAAGAAGCACCATTATTTTTTGTTCCGCTCTGAAAGAAAAATAAGCTGCCAATTAAGCCATGACACAATGCTTTCTTATCGCTTAGAATTTTTAATTTTACTTATTGAAAGAGTTCTTTGAGACTTAATTAGACAGATTTTTATCACATATTACTATTGTGCATACATAAAAATGAAAATACAAGGGAAATAAATTGGTTGTTATTCCTCAAACTTCTTTATACTGAGTCCAACTCTTCTGAATCACTTTTCAACTCAGACTCATCAATGTCTGGGTTTTTTCCACACTCTCTCCTCCTCTGCGCATTCATCCATAGCACTGATGGTGTAGCATAAAAGGGTTTAAAAGGGGATTAAAAGTCATAAGCATGGGGCTTCAGCAGACTCTAAGGTTATATACATTTTTTCTGCCTCAGTTCCTGCTTCAACAGTGTCACTAAACAGGAATGATTTGCTCAAATCCTTCACTCCATCCCTACAACTACGACATTCATAGAGGTTACAAGAGAGCTCACTGTCCAAATCAGGATCTTCCAATATACTGACACTGCTCAGGTCTGTATCAGTTACATGTGTTTGCTGCAGAAGGGAGTGTCAAACTTGGATGCAGGGCTTTTCAGATTTGTGCAATGCACAGACAACTTGACTGTGTCATGGCCTTCATGACACACTGTGGACCATAAGATCCGTTCTAATTTCAGGAATAATGTTCATGTAAAAAATGTTCATCTTAGAAATAATGAAAAGCAATAAGTGGATAAATAAAATAATATCAAATGGCCTTAACTGTGATGAAGAAAATAAAGCAGGAAAATATCAAGAATGGCTGTGAGGGAGGTGGACAAAGAGAACCTTTCTGAGGCCAGGATATTTGAAAAGAATTTGAAAAATAAGAAACCATGGACCAAAGGAAAATCAAGAAAATCCCTGACTGCATCTACACGAGAAGTTTGATTATGCTGCAAAACAAAATATCCCGCAGGTCTCATTACATAAGACAATAAAGGTTTGTTTCTAATTTATACTTCTTGTGCATATGCGTGTAGACTGAAGTTATCTTTCTCATTCTAAGACCCAAGGTTGATGGAGAAGCCACTGCCTGGAAATCTCCAGTTGCCATGGCAAAGAGAAAGGAAGGGGGTAAATTCCACACAGGTTGTGAAATCTGCTACCCACAACTGACACGTATCCATCTGCCCACGTTACTTCAGTGAAAGCAAATTACTAGGGCTGCTTAACTTCCAGGGGGCAGGGAGTAGAGCACAATCTACCGTGTGTCTATGAGAAGAGCCAGTCAGATTTAGGGAACAGCAATGATGATGACCACACAAGCAGAGAGAAGAGCAAGCACGAATGCAGCACAGTGCAAAGAAGCATGGTGTTAGGGATGGGGGCGAGAGAGGAAGAAGGTCAGTGTGACTGGAGGAAGGTGGAAGGGGGGACAAGTGGCAGAAGAAGACAGCACCCACCCTGAAGAGTGGAGAGACCTGTCCTAGAGCCCAACCATGCTCTGGAAATCACAACTTCATCCTATGACCTCAAATGCCTGTAGACAGAATTAAGCAACTAATTGTATAATGAGGTGGTTCAATTACACCTAATTTCCACAAATGCTTTTGTTGAGCAAACACTGTAATGCCAGAATGTGGTTTTCAGTCATTTAATTAGTCTTCCAAAATGCTCCAAAATCAGTGTTAATCACAGTTTTAAAATAATACAGGTGATGTGTCCTTAAATACTTTACTGAGTCTCAGCATTAATCCTCCAATTAAATACATTGAGTAATTGATACATATTTAACACCTGGCACTTGGACTTTTGAAAATAATGCATTTGTGAAAGCAGGTAGCCAATGGGTAATGTCCAACGGCCCTTAGCAGTTTTATTTGGGATGCCTAGGGATGGAGGGGCCTGGCTCTCAGAACTGGGGGTGTGTGCAGACGTGAGGCAAGCATTAAAACAAAGGGCCTGGGGCTTGGTGCAGTGTCAGAGCCTATCTTAGAATAACACAACTGCACCCAGGGGAACATATGGGCAGGCCCCTCCACCCAGCATTGGGTGACTGCAGATGCTCTGTGAGCACTGTTCCTAGCTATCTGGAGACTCTGCCAGGATGTAGCCATGTTGGTGATGCTGCTGAAAACCAAAGGTTACAAACCACTCTGTATCCTCACTGTATCACTGAGGACTGTATCCTCACAACCCCACTCAACACAAGAATACCTGCCCGGCCTCTGCCTGACTACTAGGAACTAAAAGAAACATCAAGGGGGTGGGGAGCTGATAGGGACAGCAGCTTTGGCGACTGCATAAAGTCTGAGCCACCAAGAGAACCTGAAAAGGCTGAGTTTGAGGTTGACCACCCCTTACAGCCCAGAGATACTAGGTAGTATCTCTTCACTCCCAGTTCTTCATCCCAGCTTCACCAGTGAACAAAAAATAAAGAGGGAATCATCACATCTAATAGAAAAATATAGTGGAAAACACAAGATATTTTTATCTTGTATACCTTCATTGATTCACTCAAAAAATGGTTTATTGGAAGCATATGAAAGGCATATTAGCATGTATGACATGTCAACAATCTGGATATTGCTGTCTTGGGATGGAAGTTTGCACTTCTATAATAGAGATCCAAAAATTTACAGTGGCATAAGCAAGATAGACGTTCATTTTTCTGCTGTGTAACAGTCCTGACACAGGCAGTCCAGGGATGAATGGCAGAAGCATAGAGTCAAAGACAGAGGCTTCTTCTGACTGGTTGGTCGGCCTCCCTGGCAGATGTCCTGCCCACACAATCCAAGATGGCACACCACCTCTCTTCATGATGGACCAAGGGGTGGGAGGTGGTACACCTCTCCCCTGTAAAAGCTTGACATGGAAAGTGTATAACTCATTTCCCTTTGCAGTTCTTTGGCCAGAAGTTAGTCATAAGGTCATTTCTAGCTGTGAGAAGATAGAAAGTTTCATTTTTATCTGGGTGACCAGGTGTTCAGCTATGAGACAAAGGAAAAGTGACGAAGGGGCACAGCTTGGAAGCCCTGGCATGTTGCCCTCCAGGAGTTTGGAGGCTGCTGGAGAAAGAAAAGCATATGGTCAGATTCCAACATTTCATCCCAGAATGGGCCAAACACCTATTAAGATGGAAGCTCACAGGACAGGGTGGTTTGGGGACCAAACTCAAGAGGGAGCTACAGTATCTACCGCAAATGATAGTTAACAGGCTTAACATCAACTCAGGAGTGCAGAGCAAGGCAGGGTAGTAGAAGGTGGCCTGGGTTCCAAGGTCACACAACAGAGCTTGCACCACCACTTAGTTTCTCTTTGACAGTGAAGGCAGAATTCTAAAGCTCTCTCCCAAGAGTCCCAGCTGCCGTTATTCAATCAAACATGAGTCTAGGTACAGTTGCAGACAACGTTGGCAGATGGCATGAAGATTACTAAATCAGCTGAGACTTTGAAAGGATTCTGGGGGCACCCGGGTGGCTCAGTTGGTTAAGCATCCATCTCTTGATTTTTGACTCAGGTCATGATCTCAGGGTCCTGGGATCCAGCCTGGTATCGGGCTCCCCACTCACCCAGGAGTCCCCCTGCCCTCTCCCCTGCTTGTGCTTGAGTTCGTTCTCTCTCTCTCTCTCTCTCTCTCTCTCTCTCTCACTATCTCTCAAATAAGTAATTTTTTTTTTAATTTTAATAAAATAATAATAGTATTCTGGATTATCCAGGTGAGGCCAGTGTAATCACACAAGCCCTTCAAAGCAGAAGAGGAAGGCCGAGGTTCAGGGGAAGAAGATGGGCAATAAAGCAGCAGGGAGGGAAAAGAGGTCTGAAACAGGAGAGGGACTCAACCACCAGACCTGGCATGAAGGAGGCCTGAGCTAGGGGGTGTGGGTAGCCTCCAGAAGCTGAGGATGTCCCCCAAGCCCCAGTGAGTAAGTACAGGACCTCAGTCCTACACACATGTGGAACTGAATTCTGCCAACAACCTGAAATGAGCCCAAAAGTGGGATCTTCCCCAGACCCCCCAGACAAGAACACAGCCCTGCCAAACCCTGGATTTCAGCATCCTGGGACTTGGGGCAGGGACCAGCTGAGCCCAACAGACTATGAGATGTTAACCACTTGCAGCTTTAAGCTTTAAGATCAACATGTGGTCATTTGCTATGGCAGCAATAGGAAACAAGTCTAGTGACCTTGGGCAAGTCCCTTCCCCGCAGCTTGTTTTCCTCATGGGTCCACAAGAAGAATAGCAGTCATTCCTGAGAGCTGGTAGGAGGCTAAAAGAGGGCAGTACGACCTTTGGTGGAGGAGACAGTCAAGACGTGCTCCTGCTACACCACAGGGTGGTTGTTATTTCCACCTCGGGGATCCCAAGGCCATCGAGACACAGAGGGAGGTGGGCACTTAACACACCCGGTCTTACTCAATGCCTGCCACTAACCTGTAAGGCAGTTACTTTTATGGTCCCATTTGCAGAAGAGGAAACTAAGCACAAAGTGTCAAGGTGATCCAGCTAGTAAGAAACAAAGCTGAGACTCCACCCAAGCCAGGGGGTTCTAGAGCTCTGAGACAAGGGAGTCAAATGCTCCCATCCCAGCCCCATTGTACAGGTGAGCAAAGAGAAGCTGGGAGCCAGTCTGTAGGGAGTCGGGCTCCACAAGAACAGCAGGTCTTGGGTTCAAACACAGATGACCACCTGTCTTCCAGGTATGTCCCACGGTGGAGCCAGTGGTTTTCTCTCATCCTTCCTGGATTACAGGAAGCCTGGGCTCTTGCTCTTCAGCTTCCAAGAGAAGGCTATCTGAAGAGAAAGGTCACAACTTCTATCCATTTAAAGGCCAACAGAGAGAAAGGTAGACTAAAAGCCCAAGAGGGTGCCTCCATTATCCAACAATCACTGGGCTCCTTATGGATGCTGGGCACTGTTCTTGGTGCTGGACTACCTCACTGAGCAAGCTGGGCACAGTCCCTGTAAGGAGGTTAGGACAAGAAACGAGTAAATAACCAAATGAGCAAATCTGACCCTTGTGGGAAGAGACGGAGCCCCTCAGGCTTGGGTCCGTTGGCTCCTGGTGCCACTACCCTCTGTCCACTGTTTGGTAAGATGCTGGGCAGCACGGTCCCTGTTGGAGGAGTCTGGGGTAGTCCCCAGTACCAGCGGGAAGCCGGCATAGAGCTAAATCAGAGACTTAGGCATCTCTGGGAACCAAGGAGGAGATTCTGGGCTTCCACCTGTCCCCGTATCAGGGCCCTGATCATCCCTGGTGATTGCCAGTGAGCCACACTTCATGGAAGTGACAATCTAAACTCTGGAACCCAAGAACAAGCATAGTAAAAGTCAAGCAGAGCCTAAAGGAGGAGGTGGAGGCATGAGGTCCCCATCCAGGTGTGGCCCTGGGCACTAGTCTGCCTCCCCTCTCTGAGCCTCGTTTTCCAAGCCCTCGATGAAAGAGCAAAGCGAGATGAGCCCTCAAGTCTCCAGCTCCCAGCCTCCCTCACTCATTCGCCCAGCCTTGGTCTGCCCCTGCTGTGCACCCAGCCCTGCATTCATAGCTATAAATTGATGCTTTCAGTTCCCTCTTCCTGCTTGGCAGCTGTCAAACAGAGCCACGCATAGGACCACCTGGACAGCCCATGGGCAGGGCCGTCTGGTTCCGCATGGAGACTCCTGTGCAGATCTGCGGTAGTATATGTTGCTTTAAATCATCTTAAAAATTGACTTTGGGCAAGAGCTTGACAAGCGAGGTGTGTTTTCCTACTGGAAAAACAAACAGAGCAACAGCCCAAAGCGACCCCACAGAAGTCATGTGGGGGCAGAGGTTGAATAGGCCCTAACACATCAGTTGAGAAGTTCCCAGCTGCGGTCAGCAGCGTAAGGGGCCCCATCAGGCCCGGGGAACCTTAGCAGAGCAGAACCGCCACCCGGCAGGGGTTTTGCCTGGCTCGCCGGGGCCGCAAGGCAGGGGAAGTAGTCTGCCCGCCAAAGAGGCTCACCTTCCTGCAGTCCAGGCAGGCTTGAGACTGGGGGGAGCGTTCGCCGAGGATTTGAGTGAATTCACCTGGTTAGCAGTCCAGTGGCTTGCCAATCAGTATGAAAGGAACCAAGAGCCCAAAGTTGGTGAAGATAGTTCCAGAAAGTATGCAAATGTCCACGGAGCAGATGAAAAGATGCTGCACCTGGAGAAAAGCATTAAGAGAAAAGCTTGTAAAAATGAGCTCACAACAAGGTCAAATATTGTGAACGTGGGTTGCCACGGGCGACGGAGACAGGTCATCTCCTACCCCGCTGACTCCTCCCCCAAAGGTCAGCTTCTTAGGGGAGTCCCACCGGGCACAGTCGGCACGGTCGGCACGGTCGGCCGGGTGATAATCATCAGGGAGTTTTCTGCCCGACAGCACGATCAGACAAAATTCACAGTACGTGTGTATGAGGGGGTTCGTCGAAGCCGGAGAACGCTCCCAACCGTAACGAAACAGAACAAAACAAAATACTTAAATCCCCCAAAAAAGACCCTTGGCCAGCTAAATTAAGGGACATTCACACAATGAAATGCAGCTCAGTCATTTTAAATGCTGATATAACTTTACATTTTTTTACTTAGAAAGATGTTTTTATCGCTTTCTTGGGGGGAAAACAGCAGGTTACAGAACCGCGCACTGTGGTCTTCCCACGTAGGCAGAATGGGTCATGGGATGGGGCGTTTGTGTGCAGAGTGCTGTGAGACGCCGTAGAAGACCGACCCCAATGTTACCCCTTCTCGGAGGGAACCGGAGGGATTTTAATTTTCATCTTTATGCTTTCCTGTGTGGTTGGAATTCTTTACAACAATCATGCATCATTTTTATAATCAGAAAAAAAGTACAATAAAAACGGTTTCCATCTGAAAAAGCGAGCGAATTCAATGAGGCATGAAGAATATGATTCCGAAGGCCCTTGCCAGGCCTGGGTGGGAGATAAGTCTGCCTTGCGCCCCAGAGAGCAGGGCATCTGCAAGGCGGTCCCTGCCCACAGGGGTACGTGCGGCCTCAGACCTCCACTGCCGGCGAATTCCCACCCGTGCCAGGGAGCACACCTCCCTTCTTTGCCCCAGGGCCCCGTGAGGACGCCAGCGCCCAGAGGGGCACATGCACAGGGCTGGGAAGTGGGTGGACAGCAGCAGAGGGCCACCACTAGGGACTCTGTCCAGGGTGCAGGGCTAGGGCAGGCAGCAGGAAGCCCGGGGAAGGGGGCGTGGGGGGCAAGGCTTCAGGAGCCAGGTAAACCGGCCGGCTGTGTGAGCAGCCGGACCCCACCTCCTCTTCCTCGCAGTGAGATACGATGGGCCATGCCTCATGCGGAGCTAAGGCAAGAGGGGGCCGAGCCCGGCCTCCGGATGGCTTGGCCTTCACAGAGGGAACCAGCCGTATGAATCACCCTCGTTATTGGAAGTGTGGTTCCTGCCCTCCAAAGAAACCAAGACTCTGGCTAGAGGTGAGCTAGAAGTATCTGGTGACCTTGGCCCTCAATGGTCAGATCGCTGGTCATGCGGAGGGAGGCCTCCACCAGTGACCTCAGACCGGGAAATGCCCAGAGATGCGGGCAGGTTAGCACTGGGAGGAGAGCTTCTCTTGACCCTCTCGCCTGCGCAGAAGAGTGTTTTAAAAGGAGGCCCACTCGGAAGCAGCTCACACGCCCTGACACCTGCTGTGCACCACACCCCTTTGCACGCACGTCTTAGGGCCCCGCAACCACCTGATGACAGTATCACCAGCCCTCATGGCGGAGGAGGAAGCCATGGCATCTGGAGCCGAGTGACGGCCTCTGTCCCACCGGGAGTAAATGTCAGACACAGGACACTGGGTCCCAAGTCTCGAAAGTAGAGATTGGGAAAACCACCCCCAAATTCCTGCTAGGAACCAGCTGTAACCCTAAAATTCCACAGCCGTGCATGTTTGTGCACTCAGAGAATTGGGGCGTTTATCATTTCTGGGTGAATCGTGCTACCAGTAGTTTCCAGCACCACAGACACGCTCCCTGTGAAAGCACCTTGCATTTCAAAGCTGCGCTTGTCCGTTTGGTGGGGCTCAAGGACATAAACATGCACAGGGCACCTTTATAAAGCCTGTCTCGTACGTTAGTAGAGGAAAGGAGCCAGAGGCCCCAAACTTATTTCCTGGCACACCCCGCTGATGGGGAGGCTGGAAGGCGGCGCATCGGGTGACTGCCCGGCGTACCGGCACGAGAACAGCTCAGCAGTTCAGGACATCCTGGAGACTGAGGGGGCCTTTCACCCTTCAAAACCCACACGTCGCCCAACAGCTATAATGGTTCACATCCTGTTGGGAAAATACAAGGAGGGAAGGAGCTCAGGACACAGCCTGGCATGCTAACAGCCTCCCTCTTCAATCACGGCAAAATCTGGGCCGCGCAGGGAGGCAGGCCGCTCCGTGTCCTGGTGGTGGAGTCGCACGAATCCGCAGGTGATGAAAGCATGTAGAACCACACACACACACTCACACTCACACACACACATGCGTGTGCTGGCACACACAGGCGATTCCTCAGTGAGGCCTGCAATGCACAGACGGCGTGGCACGAAGGTCAGTTTCCATTCGCACCGCGGCTCCACAAGGTGCCTTCGTTGGGGGAAGCCGGGCAAAGGATCTCCAGGAACTCTCTGTACTACCTTCATAACTTCTTGGGAGTCTAAAAGTATTCCACAATAAAAAGTTTTCAAAACACCTCCAGAACCTGAACACTTCTTCCCACTTCCCCAGTCTGAGTTGCACCATCGCTTAGCTGGTCCACCTGTGGCTCTCTCCAGGGGCCACCAGCCTCTCAGGTGGGCCGAAGGCTGGTTGCATCAATGGCCACAGGCCTTATGTGGTCTCCTCACCTTCACTGCACCTCATCTGCTCCCCAGGAGCCCTGTGGTCCCTGCACGTTCCCGGCATCAGGACACACTCGTGCCTGGATCTCCTGTGCCCAGTGCCTTCTCCTCCTTCGGGTCCCAGAGACCACCTCTTCAGAGAGGACTTTTTGGAGCCCTCGTCTACAGGACCCCTTCCGGGCCTGACAGGCGAGGGACACAGAACTTTCTAGAGTGGTAGAAGTGTGCCCTGGCGGGGGTGTTGGTGGTATGGGTGCACACACTTGCCAAAGCTCACCCAAGGGAACGTGGAGGAGTCGTGCAGATCAGATCTGTTCCTTCTGTGATTACACCTGATTAAAAAAATGCAGTCACAGCGTTGAAGACTCCTGCCTATTGCGACTGTTCGATCATGCTAGTTTTTTTCTTCATGGCACATGTCATTGTCTGTCATCATCTTTTCTTATGTGTTTCCTTGTGTATTGCCTGTTTCCTGACACACACATGCACACTTGCACACTCTCCGCACACCCACGTGGTCAGCAGCCCTCCACGTGAGGTGAAGCAGAGGGTCAGTGAGTAAACACCTGCTAGGCTCACCACCCTGCAAGCACGCGGCACAATGAGCTCACCAGCAAGGGTCTCAGATCTGTCTCCCCAAAACCCTGTTCCTGTGTCTTGGCCAGATCAGTCCCATCCCAGGAAGGTTCAGCTGACAGGCTCACCAGCTCATGGGACGAATGCTCACGGAGCACTGTGTGCATGGCAGTGACCGAAACAGGCAGAGTCCGGCCCTCGAGTGTCTTCCGTTCTAGAGGGTGACAGACACTCAACACCTTGACGTCTCACAAGCCTGGAGATGAGGCTGCCCAGCGGGTAAGTAAAAAGGAATGCATCTGGGTAGAGAGCCCATAAAAGGACAAACAACCCAGGCACACGCCTGAGGGAAGCAAGTTCCAAAAACAGAGGAAAGCAAGCGTTGGTGGTCTCAGCTGAGGCATGTTTGGGACAACCCAGGCAGGGCAAGGAGTCCCTGTTCCGTGGGGACAGAAAGATGTCAGGCCTCGGGGCCATAATGAGGACTTGGGGTTGTACTATGAGTAAGAGAAAAGCATGGGAAGGTTTGACCGAATAGTGCTCGGATTTGACTGTGGTTCTAAGAGGACCCTGTGGACAGCTCAGAAAACGGAAGACCACGGGGACACAGGGGCAGGGTGGAGGGGAGGCAAGGTGGGGGTCACCTCCCAGAGGAGGCAAGAGGGCACCTGGGACCTAGTAGGCAACGTGAAGGTGTTAAAACCCCAACTGTCGGGGCACCTGGGTGGCTCAGTGGGTTAAAGGCTCTGCTTCGGCTCAGGTCATGATCTCAGGGTCCTGGGATCGAGCCCCACATTGTGCTCTCTGCTCAGCGGGAAGCCTGCTTCCCCCTCCCCATCTGCCTGCCTCTCTGCCTGCCTCTCTGCCTGCTTGTGATCTCTGTCTGTCAAATAAAAAAATAAAATCTTTTGGGGAAAAAAAAAAAGACCTCAACTGTCCTTCAACTGGAGCAGCCACAGGACGGATTCCGGGGGGGGGGGCATGAGCTAAAGAGAGGAGTCAAGGTGTCAAGATTTCTGCCCAGAACAACAGGAAGAATAGACATTCAAGAATAACTGAAATTTAGCCCACCGGGGGAGCAGCATCCTCAGGCGGGGAATCAAGAAGTGAGCAACAGCCAGCAGTGAAGCGGGACAGTCGGGCTGGCGGCCACAGGCAAGGGTGCAAGCAGCATGGTGAACTCAGGGCCCACAGACACATGGCGGATGTGGGTTGTTTACATTCAGTGCCTTACCGAGGAGAGAGTCAGGGACACCAACACGGGAGACCGGAAGACGAGAAGAATCCACCCAAGAAGACGGAGACAGGCCCACCGATGCCGTTGGTAGACCGCCAAGAAAGGGCTGGCCCTAGAGGACAAAGAAAGAAAAGATTTCCAGAAAAAGAGAGGGCTAGACTGTGTCCTGCTGCTGGCTGAGGGCAGACCATGGAGTTGGGCCGCCTGAGGCCCCTAGTGAGCGTGAGAGGAGCCGTGTCTTCCGGGTGGGGGGTGAAGGCCAAACCTAACTGGGTCTAAAGGAAGATGGCGGACAGGTGCAGTCTGCTCGTGGGAGACGTGGACATAGGGAGCAGAGAAATGGGGTGGAGGTGAAGGGAGATACGAGGTCAGGAATAGCCCTTCCTGTCAAGATGACAGAAGTGGCATGGGATTACACACAGCTTGTGGGGAAAGGGGACCGACATCCCTGGACAGGGGATACAGGCAGCGCCAAGTGTGCGTGCACCTGTGGGGAAGTCGGCTGTCCCTGGGAACACAGACCACTGAAGAAACTGCGTTTCCTGAAGACATTCATTACTTTCCAGCATAGGTAATGATTGGAAGTAACTTCTAACAAAGTGTGTCAGCCAGCCAGGGACGTGTGCATAAGGGACACTCAATAAATACTTGTTGATGGATTGATTTTCAAGCACGGTTCCCGCTGAACTTGAACACACAAGGTTCATTTATAATTGGAAGCGTCTCGTTACATCTACCTAGTGAGCCAAAGTCCTTAAAAACAGTTTGCTTTCCATCTTGCTCTCACTCCAGCCAGCCCTCAGCCCGGCCCCAATTTAAATTATCACTTCAAAATTGGTGAGGCCTGAATTAATGAGATTTCCCTGCACTCACGGCTTTAGATTAAAATCAATCCAATACCCAAATGCAAGTCGATGAAAAATAGTTAGGGAAAGCAGAAGCTAATAAACAACTCAGTCACATTTTCCCGGGAGACGCTGGCCGAGGCTCTCCATCTTCCTGGCCATCTCCCCCGCTGCTTACGTACCTGGGACGGGCGCATCAGACCCACTCCACGGACGGACACCTCTTCCTTTGTCTTGGCGTGGGGGGGATGCAAAGCCGTCCTCAGTCGGGCTTGTCGAACAACAAGCAAACCCATTAGGGAGGGGCTTCTCAGATTTCGGGGTAGTGAGCGGTTGCTCCCACACGACCAGGACATTTAGGGAGCACTGACCCGCACGGAACAGCCGTCAGCACTTACAACGCCTGAAATGATAAGTCGGGGTTCTGTGGGCCCTACGGCCGGGCGGGGCCAGGGACGGCGAGGCCGGGGGCCCCAAAGCTTCCCAGCCGGGACCTGCGTTCCTTCCCTCCCTCTGATCTTGCGTCCCTGGAGCCCAAGCCTCGTCATCGGGCCGTCACTGTCACAAGACAGCCGGTGCCATCCCAGGCAGCCGGCCCGGTCCCAACAGTGAACGTCCAGCCAAAGAAAAGCACCATCTCGGTCTGTGTCTGTTTTTAAGAGGAGCTTTTTCCAGAAGCCCCCCGCAGATGTCCCCTTGTGCCTCATCAGGCTGACCTGAGATGCTCGCTCACCCCGAAGCCTGCACCGGTCCGAGGAGGGGGATTGCCAAGGCTGACTGACTCCGGTCAGAGCTGACCCCCTGCTGAGGAGGGGAACACATCCCCACTGGAAGGACGATGGGCGCCCCCACCAAACAGAGCTTCTGCCAGTGAGGGTGAGGCGCGGTAGAGAGGACACCAGCTATGGGAACAGCCAGTGCGCACCAGACTGAGCCTCCCAAAAGGGCCGTCCCTTCCTCTGAGAAGAAGCTGACGTTCCGAGGAAGGTGCCTTGGCCTGAGCCCCGTCTGCTAACTAGAAGCTCATTGTTGCCTTGTGGAAGCTCCTTGCAGGTCAGGGGGGATGCGCATGGAGGAAAAGGCTGCTCCCCAGACATGCCGTCCCCCAAGAGGCCTCTGACCGACCACACGGCAGCACGTGCCCAGCGACATCCATCCCCAGCTGTGGGTTTCGAGTCAAGAGAAGTCAGATCGAGGGCCCATCGTGGCTGTGGAGACCGAATGATCGCAGGAGTCGGATTGCTAACCCTGAGACAGATGGCGAGTCAGGGACACAGAAGCAAACCCTCCCTGGCACTGGGGGATGTGGCCGAGGGACAAAAGAGGTGACAATTATATTCAAAATCAGAATCTGTCCCCAGCTGTGCTTCCAGCCCGCCTATATGAACTCGAACTTGAGGGCAGACAAGGCCACCAACACAGCGACCACTTCTCTCTTCCGACGGAGCCCGAGCAGTGACTTCGGAGGACGGCGTTCCAGAACACAGACGGACCCGGGGTCCATCTCCTGCTCAGCGCCCGAGGTAAAGGAACAGCCAGAGGGAGAAAGTTTCTTTTTCCTGAGCAGCTGGATGATCACCTACCGTTGCCACCAACACAGATCACTTCGTGGCAGACGTCCTCCCCCCGCCACTCCCCACACCCAGACCAGCAGCGTCGACCCCCATGGGCAGAGGACGCGTGCCTTCCCAGCAGAAGGGAGGTCTGTGTCGCCTGCTCCTATGTGCCCTGGCTAAGCTGGTGAGAAGTCCGACTTCCACAGCCTTTCCACCGGCCCCCGCTTCAAAGTTGCTTCCAGGCACCCCTTCACCTGGTGTGTGTTCTGCGAGCGACAAGCCTGATCAGCGCCCAGAAGCGTTCTGGGGAGCACGGGCCCGACCAGAGGCGCGGGCTGGAAAGCAAGATCCCTCTGCTGCTTGCCGACCCTGCCACGGGTGGGGAACCCACCCCCCTCCCCCGTGTTGGCCCTGTCACTGAATCCCCGTCCCAGCGCTGCTTTCTAACCTCTCCCTCTGACCCAAGGGCTGCTGATGCCATCTGCAAAGCCCCCCTCTCCGCCCACCAGGCAGTCCCTGCTTCCACACCAGCTCAGCCCGCCCGCCGGCCGGTGACGATCTCCTTGGACCTCCGTGGGCCCCTCCTCTCCATTATCACACCAGGCCACGAACAGAGACCCTTCTCCTCCCTTAACAAAAGCTCTGACTTGGCTGGGATTGCTTAGGAGGGACGGGGTGTTCAGGTCTGAATAGGCAAGTGGTATTTGCCCATCATTTATTTGCCATGCATAAGATTTCCACGCATGGCTGGTGATTTTTCTCTCATTAACAGATGCCCCCAAACTTCCTGCCTCTTGTTCTGTGCTAAACCCCACGTCTGGGCCATCTGTGTGGCTACGCTGTTCTACAGGGCATCTGCGTATGGGGGGGACGGAGATGCACCAGGGGAGCCAGGCTTCAGCCCTCGGGCACACAGGAGCTGCCTGGGGACTTCAGGTGATGTCCTCGCTGACAGGGTGAGACCGTGAAGCCTGCCTGGGAGGAAGACACGAAAGCAGCTTTGAAGATTTCCAGCCATGACACCAACGGCTGGAGATAGAAAATGACAGTGGGCATCATCACAGGCACCAGCAAGCCTCCTGGGGAAGATTTGGGGTCCTGTTGGGCCTCCCCAGTGTTCCTTGCATGACTCCAAAGGGTAGAGACAGAGTAACACGACTGTAGTGAAAATAAGAGCAAGCCGTTTATTGCAAACTCACTCTAGGCTGGGTGTGGGCTTTGGGTGCATGAGCTCACCGTGGTCCTCACCCTTTAAAGTTGACCTCATGATGAGCCCCTCTCAGAGAAAGGGTCTAGGAGGTCGGCTGGTGTATGTGCCATCACCGAGCCAGTCAGTGGTGTCACGAGGACTTGGAGGCGGGGCTGACGGACTCTGGGCCAGAGCCATCACCCACTGCACCGGGACCCAAATCGTAGCACCCTGGGTGACCTTGAGCAGGCCCACCCTCTCCGGGCCTCAGTTTCCCTCTCTGCAGAAAGACAGCATGAGCAAGGGAGGGGACACTCCAAGGCCCCCCCAGCTCGGGCAAAATCTAGTTCCTGGAACAAAACTTGGTGGAGAGCCAACTTCTAACTCCTCAAGGGCGGCACCCGGTGCCAGTCCTCCCCACTGCTCCTCGGCTGTGCGGTTCCCTCCCGCGGCAGGGATGGGCCACGAAAAGAGAAAAGCTTCCCGTTGCTCACTTGATAGCCCCCGACTAGGGCAGCGCTCACCTCTAAGAGACTGACAGCTACACGGAGGCAAGTTGTTGTCTGGAGGGGGAGCTTGGCCGGGCTCACTTCCCCGTCGCCTCCTGCTTCTTCCTATTTTTCTCCCATCCCCCCCCCCCCGTCTTTGCCTTTCCAGACTCAGATTTTCAAACCTGTTGCCAAGGCAACACTAGGTTTCTCTCTTTGCACTCTGATGTCTCCATGGGGGTATCCATAGCAACAGGAATACCTTGTGTTTTCAAAGTCGGTGACCTCCCAACGCTTCATGGGACTTGTGGAGGTAAATCGTGTGCAGACCACTTTGTACCACAGCAACCCATTTAGTGCCTAGCACGCCTAACCAATGACGTCTGTAGCGGTCAGCTACACTGTGTAACAAATACCCCTACGGCATGGCGGCTTAAAGCAACAGGCATTTGTCATTGCTCTGAAGGTCAGCCGGGGTTGTCCCTGTCTCCGCTGGGCTCGAGCTGTCTGCAGGAAGCTGCAGGTGGTTGGGTATACAGCCTACTTGTCTTGGCTGAGTTCTCAAACTTATCTGGGGGTCCTCTGGCCATAGACTGGGTCAGGACGGCCTTGGATAGGACAGTGTCAGGATCCCCTCTTCAGGGTTCTCCATTCTTCAGTGAGCCTAGGTGTTTTCACATGGAGGTAGCAGGCTTCGGAGGTAGAGGGAGATAGGGAGGGAGAAGACCAGGTAGGGAGGACTCTCGAGGCTTAAGCTTGGAGCTGACACGTGATCGCTTCCATCACCTTCCATAGGCCAAAGCAAGTCTTAGCCCAGGCCAGTCTCAAAGGGTAAAGCAACAAACTTTTTCTTTCGATGAGAGGGACTGAAAAGCCACAAAGAATGTGGGTGGGTGGAGGGGAGGGGCGACCATTTTTGCAAACAACCTGCCACACCTCCCTCCACATTTCCTGTGGGGAGATTCAGACACAAGACACAGCCTTGGCATGGAGGGAATGCATCCCTTGGAATTCCCAAGTCTGCCGGGCCCTCTAGAAGCCACCCCAGATGCCCCCTGCTCACGGACATCTTCGCTGTAGCGCAGAGGCCGTGCCCCAGAGTGGTCCGGTGTGAAGGGTCACGGCACACGTGGGGTTCACTGACAGCCCGACAGGGAAGGTGAAAATCCCCTTCTAATGAGTGCTCACCACGTGCCGAGGGCTGCCCTCACTTAACGAATGTTAGCTTCCTGTTCCTCAAGATTCTCTTGGTAGTAAGTGACCAAAGGCCCCCCAGACGGGCTTCTTTCCAAAGGAATTCATCAAGGCGGGGAGTAAGGTCAGGCTCAAGCAGGTGAGCTCAGATGTGACCAGGCTGGGGGCTCAAGGGACATCAGCAGCCGCATCTCTTGTCTGTCTGTCCCTCTGATCGCGGACAAGATCCTTTAAATGCCACCTGACTCGTGAGACATCTTGGCCCCAGTATGGGCACCCCAACATCTCTCACTGCCCCGGAGACCAAGCAGGTACTTACAGAGGGAACCAGTGGCCAAAAGATGAGGAAAAAGAAAGTCCTCATGCCTCAGAACTTTTGGGCAATGTGCTCTTTTCCACGGGCAACTTGAGGACATCCTGTCCACCCACGGCTCCTGCTGGGGAGGGATCAGCGCTCCTCAGAGGCCGGGAGAGAGTTAACCCTCTTCTCAGAACCTGGATCTGCTGCTCAGTCACCCATCTCCCCATCTCCCGCTCCCTGCTCTCTATGAGTCACCAAAATAAGTTTTTCTCCACCATTTATCTTTAAAAAAAGGAGAAGCACAGTGTCGTGTTTCCGAATAAGCCACGCGTCCCAGCTTGAATCCCCTGGTGATTCATCTACTTCAAAATTCCCGCCTTCCTCCCACTCCATGAAATGTCAGGAGCTGCATGTCACTAGCTCGTCTATTCCCTAATCTCTGGTTTGAAAACCTCTTCTTTACAAGGTGGTTGCTTTAAACAGAGGCAAAAAAGTATCACAGGGTATAGTCGTGATAGTCTGCAGAGGGAAGAAGTCAGACACACTTGATTGATGGGCCTTTCTGGACACTTTCTTTTTATTATTTTTTGAGGGAACTAGCAGGGTGCATCTAGGGGCAGTGACGTTGAATTTATATTATCTCGCTTGTGTAGGGAAAGCAGTGGCTGGAAATTGTCACCCAAAATAACCCCGGCCCGGCATCGATTCCTGTCCCAGACGCAATAGGAGAAATCTCAGTCTGATCTTTGTTAATAAAGCAGTTTCTTATGAAATGCACTTCAGCTCGGCAAGTTCGACAACTATAAAGTCAACCAAAAAGCTGGGTGTCAAAATTGATTTATCTTCTGTGTTCCTAATGCTTTCAGATCATTTTCTAATTCACAAATGGGCTGATTTTCAGTGATGATGTTCCATTTTTGTCTAAATTTAATAAGAGGAAATTGGGCTGATGAAAGAAAGCCTGAGGCTGGGTGGGGTGGGGCTCCTGGGTCAGGAAGGGTATTATTGGCTATTTCAGCAAATGGTTACTTTCAATCCAGCTCCCAGCTTTTCATCTCAGGGGCTTTGTTTGTTTGTTTCTGTTTGTTTCCTGCTCTAGGTATCCTTCACGCTTTATAACAGGGTTGTGAAATCTCCACATTTGTGAATGACATCATGACCTTAGAACAGCCCAGAGATATATCTCCACGTTCCTACCTTGTTCCCTACCACATCCCCAGCAAGGTGTCTGTGACCCAGAGCAGGCTGTCCATACCTGCCGAATGAATGAAATCTACTTAAAAACGCTCCTTCGCTATCCTAATAAGAAATCCTTGAATTGATAAATCTGGATAATCCTAAATTCTCCAGGCTGAGTTTTCGTGAGGTACCCCAAAAGAGGGCAGCCTGCTTCTCAGGCTACAGGGACAAAGCTTGAGCCAGAAGACAGACCCTTGGCACATTTAAAAAAAAAAAGTGCTGCCATCAAGCATCCAATCACCTTCTCTATATTTCTCAGCATATTGGTCTCCATATGTCAACATACTGGGTTAACATAATCATTGGAATGCATCACTTCTGGCGACAGGGCTGGGATCAGGGCTGGCCAGCCGTGAAGCCTCTGCAGGTGCCCTTCTCATCGCCCAGGTCATAAATATTTTGGTGTGTGTCTCTCTCTTGTTTTACTCAATGTTCTCTAGACTGAATAGGGGTCCAAATCCCACACTTGGCAACATAAGGACTCTCAACAAGACTGGGCTCCTCTTCTCTCATCCATTGGTGCATCTGCCCCCACAGAGAGAAGGCACTCCAGCTTCAAGAACATCCAACGTCATTGTTCTTCTGGATAGAACAGAAAGCCTCTTACCAGTCCCCTGAAGATGGCTCAAGGACCCTCTCCACACAGATTTCATCTGAGCACCAACTCAGAAAGCCTCCTGCCACCGGGACAGCCAGTGTCCTCTGAGGACATTACGGAAGGCAAGTGACCTCTCAGTGGCACGTGGCCCAGAGCTGTGCTTTATGGGCACTTAGCAGAGGACTCAAGGATGATCTTTCCTGGGTTTCAGAAGCCCTGGGATGACTTCGGAGTGGCTCATGTCACCGGAAGTGGCATATCTTGACATTTCACACCATTTCTTACAAGTGGTGGGGGGCATGATTTTGGAGGGGGAATGGGCCCTTGAGTATCCTGCTAACAATGGGCTCTTAGCTCCTTGGCAAGAAGTCACGTCCCTTCCGAATCAGCTGGGAAACAGACAAATGGACAGGAGCGGGGGTCACCACTGTGATAACCCCCAGAGTAAAGGAACGACGTGGGGTCAGGGTGTTGGGGCATGAGGACGCTAGCCCTCTGTACGGAGTCTTGCGAACATCTCAGCCATTCCTAAAAAGAGCTTGACCCCCGGCCACTCAGCAGGGAAAGCTTGAAAAGACGCCCCCTCCCCAGTCAAGGCTTTCACCAATCACCTGCTTCCGGAAGGTACTCAAGCCCACTCCAGCTTCTCTTTCCCGCAAATAAATGAATTTAAAAGATTGCAGGTGCATTATCTCTACTAACAACAAAGACTTGGGTTTTTATCCGTTGTCAAGGCAACACGAGCAGTTCCCCCTGGCTGCTTCATGCCTAGATAGATGTTTCCATAGGTACAAGACACCCCTAGGTCTTCAAGGTAACACGAACCGGCCCACCAAAACTTTCAGGGTTGGGATTGTGGCTAGTGGTGAAAACCGTGCCCATAACACCGGAAGCACCTGTGTCTGCCCGCTCACCCTCCTCCAGGGGCTGGGGCTCAGCACCCCTCGATGGTCCTTCCTGTCCCGTGCATCTAGGAGCAGCTCCCTCTGTGACCTCTTGGGCCACCGCAGGAATCTAAGAAGTTAAAAGTCAGAGTGGACTCCGGAAAGGGAGAGCCCTCAAAGCACCAGACTGAATTTGTTAGACCCCCCCTGCCAGCAAAAGTACGGTTACCCTTCGGGGCTGGACACAACAATGGCCCGAGCACAGGGAAACTGGAGAAACCAAAATGTCTGGAGCCGAGAAGCATCTTGCCCCAGACTCTGTAACACCAGTTCCCAGGACCCAGGATTCAGTGTTTCTTCAGGATTACCTCACCTGGACCTGACCTTCCGGATGTTTGTGTGACTGGGCTCCCAGACTGATAAATCACCTCTTTACATCACTCTGCAGCATTTTTGGCCTTTCCCAAGGTTTTATTCCCTCAGGAATATTCTGGTGAATCGTTGGGAACCACTGATCAGAGTATTAGAAGTAAAATGGCTTGTGGGAGTGGGTGTGCACATTTGTGAGTGTGTGTGTGGGGGGGGGCCTGATGTGATGAATCAGTCACATCGTCAGAGAAAGAGTGAAGTGGCCAAGTTCAGAGACCCAGAGGGGAACCCTGCACTGCGCAAAAGAGCCCGACATGAAACTTCCTTGTCAACATCATCAAGATCTTTACCAATGGCTTGTTGCCTCCCGTCCCTCTGAAGAAGCCGGGGTGACATTGGGGACACAGAGACAAGAACCCCTGCATTCGTTTATCATGATGGCCATCACTGACACAGCAGACCTTTACTCTC